>PVHP010013056.1:0-41700 GCA_004024765.1 Zapus hudsonius | reverse complement strand
GCCCCACCCCCGTACCCACAACATCTGGAGGTACGTTACCCCTCCCCACAACCATCAACCTCCACAGCCCCGACAACTGAACCCATCCCACTATGCACTCCACTCTGCCATTCCCCACACCCACCGACCCCTGCAGATATCTCAAAGGCATTCTGCCAACCACCTCAAGTGGAATCGAAATGGGCAGACCTCAACGCAAGAATATTACACCAGCTGAGGAAACTGCACCAAATGACAACAACACCACTAAAGAGAGAGAGCAGAAGCAGGACCAGGATGACCTGACACTAAACCCCGATCATATTGGCACAGACACTAAGGAGAACATAATGTTAGTCATGCAAGAAAGGATGGACCAACATATTGAATGGGTGCAAAGTCAGCTCATTAGCTTTGCCACCAGACTTAATATATTACAGGAGAACCAAATGGATGTCAGAAGAGACATATCAGAACTAAAGGCAAGCCAGCAAACTGAAGGTATCAAAAACCAGCTTTCCAAATTAACTGAAGATATCTGCAAATATAAGAAAGACTGTCAAGAAGAAGTAATTAAATCAAACCTTGCAATGAAATCACATCTAAACAGGATGATAGAAGCAACCCAGAAAGAAGTTGCAGAAAACAAAAACCACATTGAAATAATAAGAACATCCCTAGAATCTATTACCAACAGGATCAACATCTACAGAACATTTCACCCCAAAGACACTGAGTACATATTCTTCTCTGCAGCGCATGGAACTTTTTCCAAAATCGACCATATTCTAGGTCATAAATCATCCCTCAACAAATTCAAAAAGATCAATGTAATCCCCTGCATCATATCAGACCACAACACATAAAAGCTAGAAATTAAAAATGGGAGAGTATCCAAAAATTTCAATAGATATTGGCGACTGAACAACTTGCTCCTGAACAACGAATGGGTCAAACAAGAAATCAGACAGGAAATCCAGAACTTCCTAGAAACAAATGATAATGAGGACACATCCTTTCAGAACTTGTGGGATACAATGAAGGCAGTTCTAAGGAGGAAATTCATTGCTCTAAATGCCTTCATAACAAACACTGAGAGGTCTCAAATTAACCAACTATCCTCATACCTAAGGTCATTAGAACAGATGGAAAAATCCAACCCTAGGAACTCGAGACGCAAGGAAATAATTAAGATCAGAGCTGAGATTAATGACGTGGAAACAAAGAAAACGATTGAAAAAATAGAAAAATCAAAGAGTTGGTTCTTTGAAAAAGTCAGTAAGATCCACAAACCCCTGGCCAACATAATCAAACAAAAAACTGAGAAAGCCCAAATTAACGAAATAAAAAAAGAAAAGGGTGAGATCAAAATAGATCCTGAAGACATTGGATGTATCATCAGGTCATATTTCCAAAACCTCTACTCTACAAAATTAGAGAACCAGGAAGAAATGGATAAATTCCTGGACACCTACCAACTTCCAAAGCTCAGACCAGAGCAGATAAAGATCCTAAACAATCAGATAACAACCACAGAGATTGAATTGGTAATCAAGAGCCTCCCCAAATGGAAAAGCCCAGGTCCCGATGAGTTCTCAGCTGAATTCTACCAAAACTTCATCATAGAACTGAGACCTCTCTTTTTGAAGCTTGTGAGGGACATAGAAAAAGAGGGTAGGCTCCCAAACTCCTTCTATGAAGCTACCATTACCCCAATTCCTAAACCAGGCAAGGATGTAACAAAGAAAGAAAACTACAACCCCATATCCCTGATGAACTTGGATGCAAAAATCCTAAACAAAGTCCTAGCAAACCAAATACAAACCCATACCAAGTCTATAATTCACCCTGGCCACGTAGGCTTCATCCCAGGGATGCAGGGATGGTTCAACATTCACCAATCGATAAATATAATTCACCACATTAACAAACTCAACTGCAAAAACCACATGGTCATCTCAATTGCTGAGAAGGCTTTTGACAAAATTCAACACCACTTCATGTTCATAACCCTGGAAAGAATAGGCATAGATGGCCTATACCTCAACATGATAAAGTCAATATAGAGATCTCCTAAAGCACAAATCATCCTCAATGGGGAATGACTCAAGGAGTTCCCCCTCAACTCAGGAACAAAACATGGATGTACACTCTCACCACTGCTATTTAACATAGTGCTTGAAGTTCTAGCCCAAGCAATAAGACAGGAGAATAGCATAAAAGGGATACAAATCGGAAAGGAAGAAGTCAAACTATCCCTCTTTGCAGATGACATGATCTGATATATATCAGATCCAAAAAAACAGTATTAGTAATCTCCTGAAGGTGATCAATGCCTTCAGCAGACTGGCAGGTTACAAAATTAACACACAAAAATCAGTAGCCTTTCTATATACAGAAGACAAACATTCGGAAAAAGACATCAGAGAAACTGTCCCGTTCTCTATATCCTCAAATAAAATAAAATACTTGGGAATATCAGTAACCAAGGCAGTGGAAGACTTATATATGGTAAATATTGAAACACTCAAAAGGGAAATAGAGGAGGATGTGACGAGATGGAGAGATATTCGATGCTCATGGTTAGGGAGGATAAATATAGTAAAAATGGCAATCCTGCCTAAAGCAATCTACAGTCTAAGCCTGTGAATAATTAGATCAGCCTGACAACCCCTGGTTCCATCCACTGGTTCTTTCCCGCACTGAGCTGTTGACTAAAGCAACTCATGAGATTCCAACAACATGACAGAATTCTGTCAAAGCTCTTGGGTGCCCTCCCTAGGCCTGAGGCAAAACCCTGTTGCTGAAGAAACCACAGAATGCTATCGACCAGCGTCGAGAGACCCTTCAACGTCCGGAATGGTATCCAGCCCCCAGAAGGCAGTCATTTTAGTGCTAGTAGGCACTGCACAGGCTGTCAAGGGAAATTGATCAATATCAGTTGGAGTAAACAGAGACCACTGACACAAAAAACAATCTGCGGTCATGAGTAGGCTGACCACACCCCCTACTGGGAGAGAACAGCAAACCAAGAAAGGAGCACTTGTGCAACAGAGGATCCTGGGCCTGGGGGAGACAATTAACAGCTTTCATATTTGGCCAATTTTCCACTTAGTGAGGGGTTCCCTTGTCTGGAACTTGGGATTCAGGGCAATAATTACCGGATCCCGTACCCTTGGTCTCCTGAGACAAAATGCACTGTGGGAGAGATTGATGGGGAGGCTACTAAAAATAGAATCTAGGTAATCCAGAAATGTGTATATTTGTTAACCTACACTGATTACACTCTCCGAAGGAGATTGTGCTTGTATTTTTCAGTATGCAGCGAGAGAGCTGGGGCCCATCTAACCCTACCAACTGACTGTAGGCTGATACCTGAGATTCTGGAAAGAGAGGAGCCACCACAGTCATAACGTGGATGATCCATATGGAATCCTGCAGAGAAGGATGGGAGGAACGAGGGACCCACAGCCACAGACATTCAATCTACACTGGATAAGCCAGTGAGACAGAAACCTACAATCTTCGACAAAAAGACCCCTAAATTCACGATCTTAAACCAGCCTTAATATCCATCACGACTCAGGAAACTATGCTGAAGGGGGAGGAAGATTGTAAGAGCAGTGGTGGGAGAGACTATCCACAGGCTTGGTACCCTGCAGTATCAACACACCTGGGCCATGAGGACCGGGCTGAGTACTAAACTCTCCAGGGTCCCCTGCCACAGGGACTGATACAGACGGCCCACGGAGGAGGATATCCAGCTGATGGGGGATGGGGAGGGGGGCATTAGGGAATTGGGGATAACAACTCATTGTTTGCCCACTGAATAATGTAACTCATTATGGACAATATATATTTAAGAAAAAAAAAGAAAATACTATGCAGGAGGTATCACCATACCTGACTTATAACGTACTACAAAGCCATAGTAACTAAAACAGCATGGTATTGTTAAAAAAACATACAGTCTGACCAGTGGAATAGACTCAAAGTCCCAGCCTTTAATGCAAATAACTTCAGCTTCTTAGATTTCGACAAGGGTGCCAACAATGTATGCTGGACCAAAGATAGCATCTTCAACAAATGGTGCTGGATGAATTGGATAAACATGTGTAAAAAAATGAAATTAGACCCACTCCTTTTACCATGCACACAGATCAAATCCAAATGGATCAAAGCCCTCAATATCAATCCTGCAACCCTGAACACCCTGGAAGAAAAAGTAGGAGGAACCCTACATGAGATAGGAGTAAGGAACAACTTTCTGAGCAAATCTCTAGTAGCCCAGGAAGTGCAACAGTCACTTAACCAATGGGACCTGATCAGGATCAAAAGCTTCTGTACAGACAAAAACACCGTTCTCAAAGTCAATAGACCCCCTTCAAATTGGGAGATGATTTTCACCAGCTACAACACAGACAGAGGCCTGATTTCCAGAACCTACAGAGAACTCAAAAATTTAATAGCAATAACCCAAATTGCCACCTCAGAAAATGGGGCAATGATCTCAACAGAGAATTCACTGATGAGGAAACACAAAATGTCCTTTTCTCACCTGGGAAAGTGCTCAGCATCCCTAACCATCACGGAAATGCAAATCAAAACCACAATGAGATACCACCTCACCCCAGTCAGAATGCCAATAATAAAGAAAACCAACAACATCTTTGCTGGCGAGGATGAGGGGAAAGAGGAACCCTCATTCACTGCTGGTGGGATTGCAAACTTGTTCAACCACTATGGAAAGCAGTGTGGAGACTCCTGAACACAATAGACATAGAACTACCAATGGACCCAGCTATCCCTCTACTAGGCATCTATCCACAAGATGTCACATCTCGACACAGAAACATTTGTACAACTATATTTATAGCAGCGCAATTCATAATATTCAAGTATTGGAATCAACCCAAATGCCCATCCATGGAGGAATAGAAAGAGAAACTGTGGTATATTTACACGATGGAATTTTACTCAGCTGAAAGGAAAAATGACATATCAAAATTTAGGAAAAAATGGTCTGACTTTGAGCAAATCTTACTAAGCCACCACTCAAAAGAACGGAGAATCGGACGCTACATATTCTCCCTCATATGTGGTCCTTAACCAGGATAACTGTGTTCTTTATGCAGACTAGTAGTATGAAGTGAAATGTTTCGAATGAGGGGTAAGGGATGGGGGAGGGGAATAGCTTAAGCTTGAGGGTAAACCATATTAGATTCAAAAACATAAAATCCTCACGAGCATATTGTAACCTATTGAGTAAGTAGTTAGCATCATCTGGCAAGAAGGGCCATGAGTGGTAGGGGAGAGAGTCTAAGCCTGTGAATAATTAGATCAGCCTGACAACTCCTGGTTCCAACCACCAGTCCCTTCCCTCACTGAGCTGTTGACCAAAGCGACTCATGAGATTCCAACAACAAGACCGAATTCTATCAAACCTCTTGGGTGTCCTCCCTAGGCCTGAGGCAAAACCCTGTTGCTAAAGAAACCACAGACTGCCATCGACCAGCATCGAGAGACCCTTCAACGTCCCGAACGATATCCAGCCCCCATAAGTCTGTGTAGTGCTGGAAGGCGCTGCACAGGCTTCCAGGGGAAACTGATCAATGACAGCTGGAGTAAACAGAGACCACTGACAGGAAACACAATCTGAGGTCATGCGTAGGCTGACCACATCCCTTACTGGAAGAGAACAGTGAACAGTGAACAATGAAGAAAGGAACACTTGTGCAATGGAGGAGCTTGGGCCTGGGGGACACAATCAACAGCTTTCAAATTCAGCCAATTTTCTACTTAGTGAGGAGGACCCCTTGTCTGTAACTTGGGATTCAGGGCGATAGTCACCAGATCCTGTACTCTTGGGCTCCCAAGACAAGATGCACTATGGGAGCGATTGACGGGGAGGCTACTAAAAATAGAATCTAGGTAAACCAGAAATGTGTATATTTGTTAACCTACACTGATCACACTCTCCGATGAAGATTGTGATTGTATTTTTCAGGATGCAGTGAGAGAGCTGGGGCCCATCTAACCCTACTAACAGCTGGTAGGCCGATACCTGAGATTCTGGCAAGAGAGGAGCCACCACAGTCATAACGTGGAGGATCCATATGGAACCCCACAGAGAAGGACGGGAGGAACGAGGGACCCAAAGCCACAGACATTCAATCTACACAGGATAAGCCAGTGAGACAGAAACCAACGAACTTCGACACAAAGACCCCTAAACTCACAATCTTAAAGAAGCCTTAATACTCATCCACCATGACTCAGGGAACTATGTGGAAGAGGGGGCGGAAAGATTGTAAGAGAAGTGGTTGGGGAGACTATCCAGAGGCATGGCACCCTTCAGCAACAACACACTAGGGCTAGGAGGACCGGACTGAATACTAGGCTATCCAGGGTCCCCTGCCACAAGGACTGATCCAGAGGGTACACGGAGGAGGATATCCAGCTCATTGGGGATGGGGGGCATTGGGGAATTGGGGATAACAACTCATTGTTTGCCCACTGAATAATGTAACACATTTTGGAAATAAACATATATTTAAGATTTAAAAAAAAGTTAGGTCAGGCAATATTTGATGGTTGTCTTCATAGAAGTAATCGCTTTCATGAATGAGGTAAGAGACTGAAAATCTGTATAGATTTTCAAAGGAAAAATAAAGTGCCAGATAAAGGTAGTTTCTAATAAGTGTAGCTTTTTTGTCCCAACATATTTATGTCTAGAGGAAAGTCATTATATCTTACGCCTTCCTTTCTAAAAGGTTTCAGTAAATTATTTTCAGAGATTATTCTCGTAATGTCTTATGATCCTCCACCAAGCCTTTAAGTTCAATAGCCCAAGTATCATTACCTTTATAAAAACTCCCTGGTAATCCTAGCACCTCTCTCCTTTGTCCTTTCAGACTCTGGATCCCAGCCAAACCTAGAGACCTTGCCCTGCTCTCCCTCATGCCCCAACATGATGTTTATTTTCTAGGTATAAGGGCCAAGGCACTAATTTTTCATTTTCCAAAGGCCTCACTACCAATGAGAATAGAAAGAACTGACTCCAGGGTTTTCACTATATTTTAGTTTGAACTTTAACAATGTATTTCACAAAGCAATCAAAAGGTGCTTGCACAGGATAAGCCATGGTGACAGAAACCAACAAATTTTGACACAAAGCCCCCTAAGCTCACAACATTAAAGCAGCCTTAATACTCATTCACCACGACTCAGGGAACTGAGCGGAAGAGGGGGCGGAAAGATTGTGAGAGCTCTGGTGGGGGAGACTATCCAGAGGCATGGCACCCCTCAGTAACAACACACTCGGCCCAGGAGAACCAGGCTGAGTACTAGGCTATCCATGATCCCCTGCCACAAGGACTGATTAAGATTACCCACGGAGGAGGATATTCAGCTGATTGGGGATGGGAAGGGGGGGCATTGGGGAATCGGGGATAACAACTCATTGTTTGCCCACTAAATAATGTAACTCATTATGGACAATAAATATATATTTTAAAAAGGTGCTTGCGATGTTGGTTTTAAGTAAACACATATAGCTATATGCTTATTGAAATAGATCATATATGCATATGATAAAGAGAAAATGTTAAGAATAATGTAATTGATGTTCTTTCTTCTTATCAAGATATCTTATTCTGAACTTGAATCCTGTTCCCTTATGAAAGTTTGTCTCTTGCCTGAGCCTTCTCTTTGCTGAGAGTATAAGTGAACATGGATTTTTTAAAATATTAAAATGAAAAACTTTATTAAATTTATAAGTATTTTTCTTTTCCTCCCTAATATTAAACTCTCTTTGTTATACCCACATTACCATAATGCGATTAGAAGCCATGTAATTTTATTTTACATAAATCTTGGTCGAGTTATCTTGACACTTTTGTCTTGGCTAAGTACCAGGTTCATTTGTACTGGCTATATACTAACTGCTCTTTGTATTTTAAAACTTTCCATGGGTCCTATATAATTGATTTTGCTACCTATGTAATTACCCTTGATGATGTTATAATTCTTTTAAATAATTAAATGGGCTTTGACTAATTTTAATACTGATAACAAAATTTTAACTTGATCCTGCAATTTTAATATTGGCAATGTGACACTTGGAATATAAATGAATTTAGCTCACATTCCAGTGTTTAATTTTGTGACACCTACATTGAATAATGAAGTATTCATTATTATACAACTTTTATAACTCTAGATCATTAATGAAGTTGAGCCATATATTGAGTTGTTTATGGACAGAGTTTAATTTTTAAGATACAATACTTTAAAATGAAGATTAGATTAGATTCATGAAAAAATGCATCCTATTACTTTATGTCTTACTTGATCTTCATTTGACAACCAAAATTAAATGTTTTCAGTCTGTTTTCTATGTTAACTAATAGGAGAGAAAATGACTTCTTGAAAATGGAATTTTATCTTCATTTCTTAATGTATTTTTGCTTATCTTCTCTGCTTATTTTAGCAGCACTCAATTATTTTTGCCTTGTTTAAAATTAATCCTTTAATTCAATATTTTAACTCACTACGTTTTCTCCAATAAAAATTGGACACTACATGAGCTCAATTTCCTTTTTTTTCCAATTGTTTTGAGACAAGGTTTTGCTATGTGGCTCTGACTGGCCTGAAACTCATTAAGTAGATCAGGCTGACCTTGAACCTACAATAATTCTCCTGCCTCTGCCTCCTTAACTCTGGGATTACAAGTATATGCTATCACTCCTGATTAGCAAATTTTATAAGGTTTTATAGGAAATGGAATCTACATAACTTGCTTTAGGATAAGAGGCAATAATGAGCAAAAAAAAATTACTGTGTGTTTTGTCATAGGTCCTGTGTATCCTCCCACTCCCTTATAGACTATTAACCCAATATATGCTGGTTATTTATTTTTCTTTTTTTCTTTAGGAGAAAGTTGCCACTTGAGTATTTCTTTTCCTAAATCCTTCTGTATCCCAAGACTATAAAACATTATGTCCAAAGACTAATATGTGTTGTAAAAGTGTGTGTGTAGCATGAATATAAAATGTTGCTCATAGGCTTATGTGTTTGAAAACTTGTTCCCTGCTGACAATATTCTTTAGGAGGTAGAGCTTTGCTGGAGGAAGTGGATTACTGTGGGTCTGCCTTGAGGTTTTATAACTCAGCCAACTTCCTGTTCTCTCTCCTTTCTGATTGGTGAGATCATGGGAGCAACTCTGCTCCCACTGTTGCCACCCTACCTGCTCCCCTATGAAACTTCGCCTCATTCATTCATTAGAATGAAATGAGTAGAAATTTAAAGTGTTTTGCAGTACTGGCTCTTAGACACAAAGTGTCTGTGGTATTTATTACATCACAGTGGCTGATACTACATACTAAGACTTGCATAATAGGAGGGGAAAATGATGACATCAAAATAGAAGAGAGACTAATTGAGAAGAATAAAGGATTCAGTGGAGAGTTGATTTTCGAGGGGAAAAATGGAGAGTGGTGGGAGGTGACCATGACCATGGTATATTTCTGGGCCAGCTCTTCAGCCAACTATTTCATATATATCTCATTACTCTTTCTCTCCCTCTAGTCACTACAGCTCCCTTCTTCTTGGTCAAAAAATATGCAGAGAAACTATAGGGGATATAGAGGATATATATATATATATATATATATATATATATATATATATATATATATATATATATATATATATAGCATATAATCTTCTTTTAAAGTTTTCTTTTAGCTTTTTTCACAACTATTCTCTATAATATGTATAATAGAAAACATTGTTTTCTATTTGCATATGTATTCCCCTACATTCATGCATCATGCCTGTGTAAGTCCTCTCATATTATAGTTGGACATTTAGCCTATCATAAACTGTACTGTGAAGTGTATACTTATATTTATCTTGATTATTTCTGAAGGACACATTTCTAAAACTTAAAGTGCCATGACTCAGATATTTCACTACAAGCAAACCTGAGTCATCTTCAATTCTTGTGACATAGGTGCTGTTAACAAAAGCCACTTTCTGTAGGAGTCAGTGCCAGAGATTGGTTCCTCCCTCTGAACGTGACATACCCACTCATTTTTCTCTGTTTTCCCAGTGATAAAGGGAATAATAATGAGTGACAGCAGGCACACCTATAATCCCAACAGAAGGTAGAGACTGTAAAATCTGGAAAGTGGACATCAGTCTGGGATACATAGTGATTTTCAGACCTGGATATACTACATAGTGAGAACCTATCTCAAAGATAATTTTTAAGGAGTAAGGATATAGCATACAAAAGGCTCTGAGTTCAGTTCCTAATACTGAAAACAAAAAAAATACAGAAATTTACTAGTGAAAGCTATGTACCTTTGATGCTCTCAGAAGCTTGCTAGCTCTTAAGATATTTTTAGGTAAGTCTTACAAAATGCAAAGGTCTCTTCTGCAGTTATGAATACTACCAGCCTTAAAGCTGACTGTGAAACCTCAACCTTTATCACAATGTAAAATGAATTGAAGCTTGTGAACCTATACCTTGTCCTTTACTTCCCAGAATCCATAATTCCCTTTTCACCTCATTTCTGCCAAACCTCGGCATTCCACAACTCTAGATTTCTAGGTGCCTGCCTAGTTCTAATCCCTAGGCTAGACCTGAACCAGGGCTATATTTGTTCAACTACGAGTAACAAATGGCCAAGGCAGCATCCTGATAATGATCAATATGAGCCAGACATTAGTGTTAGAATGCAGAATGAAATGCCCATAGAATAACCACCATTCCCTTTCTCCCTCTAGTCACCACAGCTTCTGTGATGGTTAGGTTTTGTTGTCAACTTGATCTTTTTAATTATCTTGTGTGGGTCTCTGAGGATGTTTATAGGAAGGCTGCCTCTCAGTAGGGGGAAAGATATAAAGAAGTTCAAAGAAGCTAGAACTAAATATCCTTTCCTATGTGGGCAGTGCAGGAAGGAAATTCCAGAGACTCAGGAAGCCACTAAGTCTGGGATAGGGTTGCAAAACCTCACCATAAGGCTATGTAAAGGGGAAGAAATTCTCTCCTGCTCTCCCTGCTTGTTGGCTGCTGGTGCTTGTTTGTGACTTGCACTCGCATCCTGCTCTCCTACCCTTCCTAGACATCAGAACCCAGTTTCCTCAGCCTCTCATCATGGACTTGAAAAGCAGCTGATCCCAAGGGAGCCATCAGGCCTTCTGGGCTGGATTGGGACTGCCGAGGCCTCCAGCCACATGGACTGAACAGCTGCTGGTTTCTTTACCTGTGGACCTGCAGACTGCTATTATTGGACTGTCATAAGCTACCCCAATAAATTCCCTTTTACTACAATCCATTCTGTCAACTCTGTTTCCCCTAGGAACCCTCGCAGCTTCCTACTTCTTGCTCAAAAATGTGTAGAACTATAGGGGATACAGAGGATCTTCAAATACTAAATATATATTTGCCATCAACTCTCAAAGAAATAGATGTGAAATAGAGTGCAGAATATATACTATATTAATGAATTAATTTGTCTACTTACTGGCAGTTTTTTTTTTCCTAATCCCCCAAGCAAAGCTTTTATTTTCATGATTTTTTTGGATTATTTTAATGAAGTTTTTTTTGGTCTTTAAAAAACTGCACAAAACAGAAAGATTTTAACAGGTAAAGGAAGGGTAGGACTGCTTTCAGACACAAAATGGCCTTGATATTCATGACTTCACAGTGTCTGATAATAGCTATACATAATGAGAGGAAAAGGTGACGACACTAAAACAAAACAGAGACTAATAGAGAGAGGGAAGCAATACAAGGGAGCATGGGGAGGGAATCATAATGGTTTATGGTCTATAATTGTGGAAGCTACCAATAAAAAGTTTTTGTAAAAAAACTGCCAAAAACTTTGTTACCAGTAGTTCTTTAAAGACCAAAACAACTTCAGTTAAGAGGGTAAGAATTGTGACTGAAATAGTTTGAAGTTCAGATGTCAGTGACCCTGGGGAGATTTAAATCTTGTAAAGTGCTAAGAAATGGTGGATGAGTCTTCAGCACTAAATGAGACTTCTCTACCACACCCTCTGAGGCTCAGGGGCCATTGTGGAAGGGATAGCAAAAAGAATGTAAGAGCCAAAATATGGGGAGTAGTGTTGTGGAAGGCCATCTTCCAAACACAAAGTAGTAGTTGCATTTATGACATGTGCAAGATCTGCATAATATTGGGCCCATCAGCATGTTATCATAAAAATGAAAGAGGGCAAAAAATGACATCAAAATAGGAAGGGCTAGTTCGAAAGAAGAAAGGGTTCAGTGTAGAAGGATGGGGGACAGGGAGCAAAGGAGAGTGATAGGAAGGGGTTATGATCAGGGTATTTGTATGGAGATTGCAAATAAAAGTTTAAAAAAAGTTAAATGGGATATAAAATAGTTTGAGGACAGATAAAGGGTTTGTTCTTTTTGGTTGTCCACGATATTTTACTTTCTCTTATAATAGAAAATGTTTATAAGTAGTCTTCAAATAAACTATTAGTCTTTTCCATCAAATCTTGAATATTTCCATCATAAGACTTTTAGAGAATTAGCCATCATGCTAGCATAAAATAATGAAAATGAAATAAGAAGGGTAGTCAACTTGAAATATTTGATTAATTCGAGTTTGAATATATAGATCCCAATTTCACAGACTAGTATTTTTTAGGAATTTTATGGAGCTGGAAAGATGGTTCAGCTGGTAAAGGTGCAAAGTCTGAAGGCCTGCTTGGGTTCAGTTCCGGAGTATCCAGGTAAAGGCAGATGCACAAAGTGGCACATGCATCTAGAGTTTGTTTGCAGTAGCAGGAGGCTCTGGTGTGACCTTTATCTCTCTTTCTTTCTCTTATTTATTTTATAAATAAAATAAAAAATTATTAGGAACTTTAATGTATGATTGTATTGAGAATTAGTTATATTCCCATCAGGTTATCTTCTTCTGTCACTTCTCCCCTGCTCCCGGTGATCTGAAGAAGTACATTTTAATCAATCATTTAATAAAAAGGATTGAAAAAATTGAACCCAGCCCCAGAATTGTAGGAACCTGGAGGAAAAATATGAATGCATTATAAAAGTATACACAATATTCTTGGTCGCTTTTTACTGTACATATATTTATCTTTTCCTTCTCTAGGTTGAATTGATGAGTACACAAAGTTATCCATCTTCTGTTGTTTTTTCCAAGGTGATAGTGGACAACGGAGAAGCCAAGGAGCCATGGGACACTGTGACTTTCCAGTTGTTTGCAGTTCTTTCATCTCTACTTTCCTCAAGGAACATTTTTCAAATAACCAGACAATGCTGTTCATAAGTTCACATTTTCACTTTCAACCCCCCAGATTTAGAACAAAAGTTCTTGGTCTTTGAGTTTCCTTGTGAGCATCTTATTAATTTCCTAGTTTCACAGGTATACAAAAAAAATCTCTAACAAGGATGTGAGATTTACCCTACCTGGAAATAATATACTACACAGCATGAACACAGTCAACAGGTATAACAGATCTTCCTAGAAATGACAAGTGGTGTCCTCCCACTTATAAATCATAGGTCACACTATCCAATCGCCTGTATCCCTTGAATGATGGATTTCACAGGGTTTTGTCTATCATGTAATCTATATACTAGTAGTTTTTGCACTGTCACCAGGAAACCAAGCTGGCAAGGCCACCTGAAGTTGGCATTGAGAAAAATGGACATAATGGAGATTAGAAAACATTCTAAGGGAATCAAATTGCTGAATTTTCATTAGTTGTGAAGCATTTTAGAGTCTCTCTTAAAGAAATTGACATACACTCACTCATTCTAACCTAGATCAACTGTAAGAGGTTTCTGTTGAGGATAGAGCAGACCAAACTGGAGATGATCAAGGATCAGGAGACAAGACTGAATTATGAAAATATGACAGAGATGTAAACAGAAAGCCACAGAAGGTCATACAAATGGATAGGTTTTGTCAGAAAAGCCCAAGAGTAATGATACAAAAAAGGTATCTGAAAACAGGAAAAGTATGACACTAGGATAATATGAATTAAAATTACCGGGCTGAAGAGATGGGTCAGCAGTTAAAGACACTTGCAAAGCATGGCAATGTGGATTTGATTACCTAGCACCTACATAAAGCTGGAAGCACAAACTGGCACATGTATCTGTATTCCTTTCAGTGGTAATAGGCCCTGAATTGCTCTCTTTCTGTCTCTCTGTCTCTCTGTCTCTCTAACTCTATCTCTCTTTCTCTTGCTCTCTTCTTGCAAAATAATAAATAAAAAAAAAATTTTACACTTAGTATTGAAGATCTGAAAAGAGCTGTTTCTTCCATATAATTAAAAATCCAATTGTTGTACCAGGATTACTAGTGTGTGGCAGCGGCCAACATGATCAGAGAACCATTCTTTCTTACAGTCTTCATTACTTTTCCATAAGATATGTGAACTTCATCCTTGCCTCATGATCACTGAAGCTCCAACCATTGCATTTGCCCTCGTAGAAGAAAAAAATGATATAGAGAAGGACACAGAAACCCCTTTTTAAGTCTTCCAAGAAGTTGTAGCTTTACTGATATTTTGGCTTTTTGTAGTCCCATCTGTAAAAGATACAATGACATATAATGTTTTATCTTGATTCATTGCCATCTCTACAATAGTCCAAGGTGGTATTCATAATCAGTGGGATATTTTCCATTTTGTGATTCAAGTATGCAGGTTCCTTTCCTCCCTTTTAAAATTTTTGACAATATTTTTCTGTATCTCTAGCCCAATCTGGCTTTGAACTTCTCAAAATTCTCCTGTCTCAGCCTGCTGATTACTGAGATTATTAGGCATATGTTACCACTCCAAACTTCCTTCTACATTACAACCTAATATCAACACATGGTTTTAGTAATTGTCACAATAGGGGAAAGAAAACAGAGAAGAAATAGTCATATCTTAAGCACATTGACACAGTGATTTAACTAATTTTTTTTTGCTAATACCTGTATGCCAAAAGAGAACTGGGTATGCCCTGACCAGTCATGCACTTCCTACAGTAAGAAAGAACAAAACTGATATCCAGTAGGCAGCCATAGTGCTACAGTAGGTGGCATTATGAAGATTGGACAATAAAAACAGTGAGAGAAACAAGTTTAAAAAGAAAGACACTACTTCGTGAAAGGAATAGAAGGCAGTTGTTCCAATCTTTATTTCTCAGGGTCTATTTATGTCCAGACCCAAGACAAATTCAGTGGGAATATGTGTAAGAACTTTGAAGCCTTCACAGAATTCTCAGAGCAGCTTTTAGCTGACCTTGCAAGGTTATACCACCCACAGCTCTGCTCACAGCCAGGTCATATTTGGCTTGCCTGAGCTCCAACCATGTACTGGCCACACACAACCTGAAAGCTACAACCAGTATGACTTGGCAGCTGTCTATGCTCACTCTTCCTATCTTCAAACAGGAGAAGCTCCAGCTGTCAACCATCCCTGCAATACATGATCTGACTCCTTGTCCACTGCAATAAAGCCAACAGAAGAGATTCTCATCTCCCTTAACCAACGTCAGACTTATGAAGTCCAACTACTAAAGAACTGAGAGCTAGGAGAGTTTTAAGTATATGAACACAAAAAAACATTAGGTCCATCATCCATGTGGTATTCTATGACCATGGGCTGCAATACACGGAGTACTAGCAACTGGGGAGGAGGCGTGGCAGTGGAGCTGGAAAGAGAACACATCTGGAATGGATATTCCATAGTCCCTTGGATCCCAGTACCAGTCCAAGAATAGGGCTGGATCTCAACATCAGAACTGATCACAGAACATTGAAGATGAGAATTAATCCCATAAACAAATTTATTGAATCATTCAACAAAACAAATGAGAATTACTTCTACTTCTGAGCACCTTACCTTATCTAATAATCCACATAAAAAGAGGAAAGGTTGATTTTCACTGGTAGTTTTAAAGGATACCATCCACGGCTGATTGGTCTATTTCTTTTGTGTTTTTGGCAGGCTCCTATATTCCTCTCCACACAATTTACAGTTCAACTTCCTTCTTCTAGGCCCCTCCTCTTAAAGATTCCAATACTTTCCAGGAGTGCCACAGGCTAGAGAGAAAGCAGTCATCACATGGGCCTTTACTTCCAATCCAGATTCAAACTACAGCACTAATGTTGCATAACAAATTACCACATATTTGGAGCTTAAAATAACAGTCATTGGCTCACACTTCTGCAGTTCATAAGTCCGGTTGCAATGTTGGCTGATTTCTCCTGTGGAATCTTCCCTTGGTAAAATGTACGTGTCAGGCTTGCTGTATTCTTACCTGGATCTCCTGATCCTCTTCCAAGTTCATGTGATTGTGGCATAATTTAGTTCCTTGTGACTAGGGAACTGAAGCCCTCCATTTTCATACATGCCAGTAGTCAAGGAAGATCTGATCTCCTAGAGATCATATTCCTTGCTGCATGGAAATCTTATCACTAAATCTAACAATGGAGAATTTCTCTTGCATCCACTCTCAACCAAGATTCAAATTTCTCTGGCTGGGAAGAATATAGTCCCCTTTGGGGGATTCATGTGACTTAGCCATAAAACATGACATAATCACTAGAGTGATGTCATAAATTTAAAGATTTCAGCCCTACTCAAAGGGAGATTATGAAATATGGAGTTCCTTGAGAAAATGCTAGACTTTCTTTGCTATGTTCCTCAATAATGTTTATTATAAAAGTAAATCAACACATAGGAAATGTAGGAGAATTTAAGGTTGACATTTAGCACCTTACTTTCATGGTCCAAACTTGAAGCTTATTTTCACTGAAAGTTGTGCCACCTTTGAAATCTTCAATTGAGACATCCTTCTCTCTAGCCAAAGTCTCTTATAATTCTCTTGTCCTGTTACTTCCACTTTGCTTATTTTGTGACATTGCAGGGCCTAGTCTCTTGAAATCCCTGGGCTTTTACATCTGAAGTCATTCCTCTATCTTCTCTTCTGTCCTTATCCAACATAGATTTCATGATACATCATTTCACTTTCTTATTCCTTACCCTAATAATAATTACATTGCTTTATCATTGATCTATCTCTTCCACTAGACTAATTTCTAAGGCACCCATTAAGCTTGCTGTAAGATAATATCTGTTTTATAGAAAAATGGAAATAGGGTTGGAGAAATAGCTCAGCGGTTAAAGGCACTTGCCTGTAATGCCTGATGACCTGGTTTCAATTTTGCAGTACCCACATAAAGCTAAATGCACAAAGTGGGGCATACATCTGGAGTTCATTGGCAAAAGACACTGGTTCATCCATTCTCTCTCTCTCTCTTATTCTCTCTGTCTCCTCCCTCTCTCTTTCTCTGCAAATAATTAAATAAAATATTTTTAACAAAAAAAGAAAAATAGAAATAAATATTTGTTGAAAGTTAAAATGAACAGTTGAGACAAAAACTATATGTGTAAAAAGAATTCAGAGTAGGGGATCAGTAGCCCTGTGGGCAGGAGCAGCTTTACCAGATTTAATGCTTACTAAACAAGAGATAAGTAAGTTGGAACCACTTGGAGTCTACCCAGGATGGAGATTAGTATAAACAAAATCATACACTAATTTTATGTAAGAATGTGCATCATATATGAATTTGGGGCAATAGGAAATCCAAGTTGTTTGGTGAGAACAGTGGGAAGGGGGTAGGAAGGCAGGATGAATACCCCTGGAATGGGAGGAGATTGTTCAACTGCAAGAACAATGTCACAAATGTCAGCAAAGATAGTAAGAAATGAAGAAAATCCATAAATCATAGAGGCTAACTTCTGGATGAAAGGTAGTGAATCAACTATGGGAAACCAGGGTCTTCCATCATGTCTGAGAGTGGGAACCATTCATTTACTTCCCACATGGACCTGCTCAATCAGGCCAGTTTTTTTTTTCTAAACTGCTCTTGATTTAAAATGTTTGCTTGGTACCTGATACAAAAGGTATATTTAAAGGTAAGTTGCACATTCATTGGAGAGAGGTCTAGTTATGGTGAGCCTCAGAAACATGGAAGGGATTTAATGTGGCAGTAAACCAAGTAAATACCCATTTCCTAAGAATGGTAAAGTAGAAAGCATGTTTAGGAAAATTTGTCAAGCTGTAAAATGGAGGGTGAATTCATCATAATAGACTTTTTCACCTTAATTTTAAATTAGTGTTAGAGTTACATTAGCATTTATATAGCCAAGAAGATAAGAATTTCTCAACAGCATTCCGTTTTCTAAGGAAAACATTAAAAGACAGCCTTTCCTCTAGAATTATATAAAATTTAAAATGAAAGTTAGATTTTAAAAGTCAGCAATGACAGGTTGTTGGGAAGATGGCTCAGTGGGAAAGTGCTTAAGAACCTGTTCCCATGCAAAATGCCAGGTGCAGTGTGCAATTCTGCAAGTTGAGCTCTGTGGATTTGGAGAGAGGCAGAACCCTGGGACTCACTGGTTAGCTAGTGTAACCTAAGTGGTGAGCTCCAGGTTCAGCAAGAGATCCTGTCTCAAAGAATAAGATGGTAAGTAATAGAGAAAGGCACCTGACATTGAGCTCTAGCCTTTGGTTGTGCACATGCATAGTAATACTTTTCAAGGCTTTCCACGCTCTATGAGGGGAGAAGGATTAAAACCAGTAAAGATAGAAACTTTAACCAAATGAATAAATTATGCTACATCATATGGAAGCAGAAGCTTAGTAAGGACTTTAAAATTTATCTAACATGTGGATATCTAGTTAAACCTATAGATTATTATGTAATGGGAATGCATTAATCTTGTTGGGCTCTAAAATTGCTTGATCATATTTTGTCTTATTGTCAAACCTGAAGGTTATATATTTGGTTGTAATTCTGAGGGTTTAAACTGAGAGCTTAATTCACACTAGCACACTATCACTTAGCCACACTCAAGCACAAGTTCCTGATTATTTTAGGGAACAGATTTAATTCGATTTTGAATTTGGGTGTTCACGAGGTAGATTCAAAATTAATTTGTATTATAAACTGATAAATAAGTTCTGTATTTCTGGAATAAAATAATATATCTAAATTTGAATGTTCTCTTTGTGAACTTTTTTAGTATCAATATAAATTCTAAAGCAGAGGTGAATACACTCTTCAGAAAAACCACACAACTTCGTAGATTTAAAACATGTGATTGATGAGGATAGTCACTCCTATTATTAATCTTATAATTATTATAGTGTGACTTTTCTTTTCTTTTTTGGTTTTTCAAGGTGGGTATCTCACTCTAGCCCAGGCTGACCTGGAACTCATTATGTAATCTCAAGGTGGCCTCAAACTCACAGTAATCCTCCTACTTCTGCCTCACAAGTGCTGAGATTAAAGGTGTGTGCCACCATACCAGGCTTAGTGTGACATATCTGCTCCTTTTACATTCCCCTAGGATCACATTCCAGTTTCCATAAGAAAATACATAAGAGGTAGAATTTACCAGCACATCCTTAACTTTTTCTTACTTCAGACCTCAGTGACTGATTATTGATCATTCTTTTCAGTTACCAAGATGCTTCCTTTCCTTGTAGTATGTGTGTGCATGGATACAGACATGCACCAATGGCTTTTGGTATGAGCCTGTGCATGGAAACACACATGCACCAATGGCAAAAAGAAAAATTCCTTAGTATATTATCTACTGCTAATGTAAGGCCCACTTCTTTGGGCATTGAAAAATAAAAACTCTGTAATAACTATTGTATATAATCATGGGTTTTCAAAATCAACATTTGAAAAAATTTCCTAACTCTGCTTATCACTCAGCTACTATTATCTATGTCTACATTCTACAAATAATAGTATTATATTATTTCATAGAACTTATCAGGAAGCATGTGTTTGAGGTCTCTCATCCAATCATAGTGGTTTTGTGATATAGTAAGTGATTCATTTTTATATTTATATCTAGGAGAGATTAATTGATTTTCAGAATTTTTATTAGAAAGTATTATGAAACATAAACAGAATTGAATTTTTCAATTCGAAATACTAAAAGTTCAACAGTAAACATTTTTTTCTGGTATTTACTTCTGCTTTTTTTTCTTTTTTTTTAAATATATATTTATTGTCCATAATGAGTTACATTAACAGTAAACATTTTTAAACCGTCAGAAATGTTTCCCTCAAAAACACATGATGATGAGCTCATTCCAAATGCTTTAAGTTGCATTACAGTAACATTTTTATTTAGTAAATTGTATAGAAGCTTGTAAATAATATCTTAGTTTAAGAAAATAATCTTCATAAGTAATTTGTGCTTACATATATATTATTAAATGTAATTAGACTGTGTTCAAATATGAATATGATATTAAGACTCAAGAAAAGTGACATGTCTTTCCTACTAGCATATTATTCAAATGACATAAAACCTCCTGTTTTCTGGTTAAAATGATAGATGATGACTTTGTACAAGCTAATTTAAAATTGGATCTTTAATTTTCATTCATTTAATTATAAAGCAGCTTTATAAAATCCCAACGGAAATAGTTCACATAGCAGTCTACAATGAGGAAGCTTTTATGTGAAAGTAAATTGTGTAAGCTTGGTCAGTCGCCAGAAGTGGCAGGATTTTGCTGAGCAAGTCATGGCATTATTAGAGGATGCTGGCATAAACAGAAATGCAGATCACTAAATGAAATGGAAGATAGAAAAAAACCAATAAAGATAGTGTGTTTTAAAAAAGTTGAATATAGCTTATTAGAATACATGTTTAATAATTCAGTGTGAGTAAAGACCTGAGGAAATGACCTTTCATTTCAGCATAAATGAAATATAATTATAATTTATTCCAACTGTGTTCTTTTACAATAATACAGGATCATTTAGACTTGCTCATGAAAATGCTTTTATTGATAATCTGACACCAATGATGAATTAACTCTTTATAATACCAAAATGATGATTAGTAGAAAACTTACAGAAATGAAAAGGAAATTTTAAGAACAGCTATGCAACTAAATGCATTACAAGTTATTTCTTATTTCCATAATTGTTATTCCCCAAATAAAAAGTTGACCAAAAAAAGGACAGCTATGCCAGGAATAAGTTTCAAAACATAAGAAGGGCTAGGTCCTCTTGAGAAATAAAATAACAGGGAGCTATACTTAGCAAAAAAAATAATCCCACTTGTTATCATCATTGGTATTGAATCTATTGCAAAACGTAGGTATTGTCACAGAAGTAGCAGGGCAATTAATCACTTTGCTACTTCAATTAAAAGAATGTCAGCATTTCGTTTTCACAATGTCTATATTCAGATAGATACTTTGCATGGGACAGAATTCATCTCTATATAATTGAAAGCATAATAATGCACATACACTAGTCATAGCACACGTGAGAAGAGAAATGGCTGGAATCCAAAAGCTTTGAATTTCTAAATCCTATTATGCTATCTGTTCCTTTAAGAGGTTCCTGAAAAGTTTACACTGCATTCTAGGTATAGCTATGGTTGTGCATCTTTATACAGTTTTAGGACAAATTGGGCTGAACCAAACACTTGTTTGTAAACCCTGCACTTAAGTGAGATTAGGAGGATCAAAAATCTGAGGTTTTCTGCAGGTACAAAACAACTTCAGGGACTGCCTGGACTACATGAGATGCTGTATCAAATTTTAAAAAATCTCGATAATAAAGTAGACTTAAAACTCACCCACCATAACTCAGGGAACTGAGTGGAAGAGGGGGCCAGAAAAAAATGTAAGAGCCATGTGGGGGAGAATATTCAGAGACATTGCCCCCCTCAGCAACAATACACAAAGGGGGAAGAAAAAAACTGGCTACCTCTAGTGCAGTTCATGACCCCCTAATCTATGGACAGATCCAGTTTGTGCAAGAAGAGATCCCAGTGGGTAGGGGACACAGAGGAAAGAAATGGGGGCACCAACACAAGATTTGCTCATACAATGTATATAATTATTCATAATAAAGATATTAATTAAAAAAAGAAAGTTGGCTATCTATAAATGAAAACGTCCCTTTTCACCCTCCTCTCATCCTAGTCTTGGGCCCAGATTATTAGTAAAAAATAGACATTTTTCCTATGGGCCCAATACTTCCTTTTCTTTTCATTCTTTATTTCTCTCTCTCTCTCTCTCTCTCTCTCTCTCTCTCTCTCTCTCTCTCTCTCTCTCTCTCTCTCTCTCTCTCTCTCTCTCTCGTGTGACACACATGAAACAAATACCTGGGTTTCCTACCACTGCAAATGAGTGCCAGATGCTTCCCCAATTTTTTTCAGCCACCTTAATGAGACTTGAAACTGAGCTAGCAGGCTGTGCAAGCAAGTGTCTTTAACCAATTAGCTATGTCCTCAAACCCTCACTTCCTTTTCTGTATCCTCCCTTTCTTTTACTCTCAAGTCTTACACTCTGCTAGATAGTGACAGGACAAAGTGAAACTGTGCCCTAAGAAGCCTAAAGTTGAACTTGCTGGAATTTTTTTCTGTGCCCTAGATACAAATCTGATATGTTCACTCAGCTTCACAGCAAACAGTAGCATAGGGGCTCTTACCTTGAAAAAAAGGCTCATCATACCACATGTCTCATGTGAGAGCATAGCTCAACCTCAAACTATCATTTCTTTGCTTCTTACACCAAAAACTCTCTCGTGAGACCCGTATATTGATCCCTGGTAGAGTTATTTCTTCTAAAATAGTTGGTGAGGAAGTATTTGCTCTTTTGCAGCAGTTAGAATGTGCCACTAACAATAATTAATACAAAAAAGTGCAGAATATTAGAAGCCTCTTTTTAAGTTATTCTTCTAAATTCAAGAATATAAAATCCAAGAAAGAATATAAATTCTCATGCTTCATTGAGTTAGTGCAATAACTGAAACATTTTTAGATTTGTGGCCATGTCCATCACATGATTATTTTAAAATAAGCAAATTATTTCCCCTACATAGGAATATGCACATTGTGGTACATGTTTGGAAAGCTACGAGTTTAGTGATTGGTCTGATTCTTGAAAAATTAGTTCTGCCACATGGTTACCTTATCTTTACCGTGTGTGTCAACACACATTTTCTGAGCATGGCCTCTAATGGGTATGCCTTCAAAATTGGATCCAGCCTATCAAACCAATCTAGTAACTAAGATTAACACATTATAAAAGCAATTTATAAATAACAACTGCTATAACAGTTTCTGTGAAAATATACAGAAAGGTCATGAAATGCATGATAGAAAGAAAAGCTACTGATCCTTAAGATTGGATTAAAGTTTTATATGGAACAGATACTAACTTGTGAGAATTGCAAGCCTATAGACTTCACCTCAGGTTTAATGATTCATAAATCATGAGATGGAGCTGAGCGATGTATGCTATATCAACTTTTCGCATGATTCTCATGGATTCTAGAATTTGAGGATCATAGGTCTAACCAATAAATATGTCTATATGTATTTATTACACTAGGCACAATGCACAGAATACTGGGGGAAGAAACGTAGTTATATTCAAAACAATTCAATAGAATTAGAGCAGTAATCTTACCAGGTATGAAATAAAGAAAACTTAACAACAAAAAATCATCCATATGGTCCAATAGACCTATATCAGGTACCAAAATAAAATATGGTATACTTACAAAGATTATAGAAAACTCATGTTTTTTTGGAGGGGGCTTAAACCTTTCAAGATATACAAAGTGAATTTTTTTTACTAATTTTCACCTCTTCCCCTATGTTAACATGGGCATTATCATTCATTTGGACCAGATGGCAATAAGTGTTAATAAGTCAGGAAGTATACTAGATCAGGGAGCCAGAAACAAGTAAAACTAAAACTAAGGAATCATAATAAAAGCTGGTTGATATGTCAGCATTCAGGGAATAACAAAACAAATGAAAACAAAAGGCAGGTATCCTGCTTTGAGTTTGTTAAGATTTTTCAAAGGTTGCTTTTGTAGTTCATATCAAATATAGAAACAGTTTAATCACTCGTATCTTTTTCTTCACCTTAAACTTTCTGAGACACCAATTACAAAGCTGTTCAACAGGTGGATATGGTCACTTGAGGCTCCTTTGAGCCTCTTTTTCACTCTGATTTGGTTTGCTAAGGTTGTATTGCTATGTCTTCAAAATCACTGTTCTTTTCTTTTAAAACATCTAATGCTGTCAAGCCCATACAGTTAAATTTTCATTCCATATAGGTTTATCATTTCATATCTTCTAATTTCTATTTTTACATCTGCAGTTTCTTTAAATATATAAGGCCTCTTGCCACTGCAAATGAACTCCAAACATGTGTGCCACTTTTGCTTCTGCCTTTACATTGGGCAATGGGGAGCTGAACCAAGACCAGCAGACTTTGCAAGCAAGCTCTTTAAATGCTGAGCCATCTTCCCAGCCTTAAATCTAACATTGATTTTCTCACTATGTTCATGGTTTGTTTTGCTTTGCTTTGTTTATGTCCATTAGAGTATGACACATATATGGATCTAGTAATGTCTTTCTTTAATTCCATCAACTCTCATTTTACTATCTATTCTTTTTGCATATGGATTACATTTTTCTGGTTCTTCACATGCACAATACTTATTTTACTGGGCGGCAAATATTGTGAATTTTATGTATGGACTCATATATTTTATAAAATTACTTTAAAAAGCATAGCATAGGGCTCTATTCTGGCATGTAGTTAAATAAAATGTACTTGAGGCTTTATTTAATATTTCTTAGCCCCAGCATGATGTTATGGACTTCTGAGATCCCTACTGAATGCCTTAGATGTTCAACCATTTCTCCCCCTTCTAGGAGCTGGAAACAAAATGGTTCTTTCTTCTGAGTGAATTTTTTTTTCAAAATAGAATCTTCATATATATGTATATGTATATGTATATGTATATGTATATGTATATGTATATGTATATGTATATGTATATGTATATACTCAGGATGGCTGCAACGTCATCCAACCTTCCTGCACCAGCTTCAGCGTGCTAGATGTACACCACCATTCTTGGCTATTACATGAACTCTGGAAACTGGCTTATTCTTCTGGGTAATTTTTCTATCCCTAACAGTTGTTCTTCACATAACCTGACAGAGTTTTACTATATACTTTAACAGATGGCTTTCAGCCAAAGAGTTAATTCTGAGTAGATATCTGGAATAATTTCTCTATGTAGCTCTTACCTCCCTGGTACTCTGGTCTTACAAGTTCTAGTTGTACTAATCTCTGCAAATTCTTATCTCTGCCTCTTCAATTCAGTTTAGTTCTCTCTCTATGTGTGTGACACTTTTGAGAAAATGTCAGCAATCCAAAGTCAAGGGAATTATAAAAGGTTCCCCTTACTTATTTCCCTCCTCTTAGGGATCACACAATTCTTCATAGCATGTTGTCCAATATCCACAAAGAGTTAGTTTATATATTCTGTGCATCCTTGTGATTAATTTATAGCAAGAAAGTAAATCCCATAGGTTATTGTTTATGGGTATAAAGAGAAGTTCTAAAAATGTCCACAGGAAAAACATACAAGAAAATATATAATCATGGACTTGAAGGCTTTAAGGTTGGGAAGATGAGAGTTTTTTTGCTGATAAGGGTTTATGAAGTATCTTTTGTAGAAATAATTGTTTCACAGGATACCCTGATTGGTTTTAAATTCTCCTGATCTAAAGTGCTTGAACATTCTCTATACATGGCATTAACAAATAATTGCTACAGACATTAAGCACTTCTGGAGTAATTACTAGTGCTTTCCCCTTAACAACTCTGATGACATGTGGCATTTGCATCTCATAGGTTTGTCTGCTCTTTATAAGAGGCCTTTTATTATGAAAGTAATGTGTCCTGATTGAAATTCAAACAACACAGAAAAAAAGTAAATTTTCTCCAACTTATCTCATTTGCTATATAAACTCACAGTTTGGTGGTATATATCTATATCACAGAAGCATATTTTTTTGACCACTGACTAGTCCCATGAAGGAACCACTAGAAGAACATTTTCTAATATGTTACTGTAATTCCTCTGTTTGGATTATATACCAGAGTCTTGGACTATTGCCAATGAGAAGTGTTCACAAGGACTAGTTTAGACTTGACCCTGAAAACTCAGGTTCTGCTTTCACTTCGTGAGAAGCAGTGAAGACCACAAACATATCTTAAACCAAAAATTGGTCTCAGATATAAAAGATGGCACAATTCCTTGGTAGTGTTGTTCTCTTGAGTAGTGTTGAATATTGGCTGGTAATAATTTAGCTTTCGTTTGTCTCTCTGTAATCACGAATATAGTACTGAATGTCCCTCAATGCTGATTCTATCCTATCATCCACATTCACCTAAGTCTAAACTGTCAGTCTATAGATTATGATCAACTCCATCAACTTGTGCTTTAATTTCTATACGCACAACCTCTTGCCCAAATGATACTATTCAAGTATCTTCTCAAGAAATGGTGTGGATAGACAGGGTCTTTTCTGCTATTATCTTTGCAATCTTTGTATTATCATGAATTGAATATAATGCAAAAAGTCTTTAATCTTTTTTCTCAAGATTCAACTTAAAAACACAAGAAATGCAAACAAGAGTGTACATTAACTTTTTCCCTTTACTTCTTGTGGAAATTATGCCAATTTGCCTCCATATAAATGGCTCTGAATCATGGAGTCTGAAAGTTTAGAAAGTAAAAGATGAAAAATCACAAATATGAAGTTCAAGATCATATTCTTATAAGCCACTAGATTTAGGAATGCATTATGATATTGCCATATCATTACATTCTCTACATTTCCATAATATACTTAACCAGTCTCTTATTGATATGTGTAATTAAAGAAAACATTCCTTGTTTCTTCACAAAATACTTTTTTTATGTAGGAAAAATTTATGATAGTGAAAAGATGGCCCAAAATGTATGAAGTAATTAAATTTACAGTATAATATTAAATTGCCTTCCAAAACAACTTGCCAAATTTTTTATTTGATAAATAGCATATGAAACTGACAACATTTTGTTAGGTATCTGTGGTCTTATCATGAGAAAGAAAAGAGGAATTTTATTTTTAATTTTAAGACAGAATCTCATTGAGAAGACCAAGCTGGAATAAAATTTGCTATGTTGCCTAGTCTAGCCTCCAATACACCATCCTCTTGCTTTTGCCTCTGTAGGGCTGGAATGACAGTTGTGTGCCGCCTGCTCTCCTTGGAAAGCCTGATACATTCATTCTGTTACTGTTATTTCCCCCAATTATTGGGCCAACTGCTTATTTTTAATTTATTTATTATTAATAAGTAGTATTTCTTGTATTGGTACCCCCATTTCCCTTCTCACTGCCCCCAATCCACTTAGGGATTGCTGGAATGCTCCATGGGATGGAGTCCTATGAATTGTGCAAGCAGTAGACAGTCTTTTGAGGGGGCTATCCCCCCACCATGGCTCTTACAATATTTTTGCCCCCTCTTCCACAAAATTCCCTGAGCCATGGTGGGTGTGTTTTTAAGTCTGCTTTACTGTTAAGCTCTTAGAGTGTCTGGGTTTCTGTTTTGGACTGTTTTGACTATCCTTGGTGTCTGCCTCCATTACCCTTGCATAGGTTATTTGTCTTGCTGTTGAAGTAGCACTCTTGCTCATCTTGCCACTTCTTCTATGTTTTCAGTGGGACCCTAGATGATGAGTTAGGATTGGTTCATCTCCTCCCTTGGAGTCAGCCATCATCTCAGGTCTTATTGGTACAACTGGGTTGTCCATGATTGTCACTGCCTTCTGAAAAATAAAGTCTCCAGCAGAGAATGAGATCAATATAGGTTAGAATGGACAGACATTGCTAATTTGCAAGATTTTAATGAGCTTAGTCTCTCTGTAGGCCCATGGTTCATGGGGACTTCCCCTTGGAGTCTAGGTTCTTGGCCTTCATGAGGCTTTAACTTGGATCCTAAGGGTTCCTTGCCACTGAGAAGATGTCTTAGCCAATCAGAGATCCTTTGGTTACCCACCCAGGTTAAGCACCACTATTGCACAGTTGACTTCTTGCCTTGCTGGTCTCTGCCATATACTAGTGTCCTCTGCATCCTCAGACCATCATTCACTGTTTTATGGCAGTGTCCCCTGCTTTCTCCAAATATCATTGGCCAATTCCTCCCCCCCCCCTCATGTCCTGCCTTCTAGTACTACACAGGCTAACCATCTGGGGACTAGCTTCCTTTCTGGATCCAGCCAGTCATACAGCAGCCAGTGGCATTTTCAGCAACAGTGTCTTATCTTTTGTTGGGGGTGGGTAATCAAGAGCTTTGACATAAACCTGTCTTTTAGCGACCTCATAGGTCTCTACAATCAAAAACTCAGTGTGGCAAGTAACCAGTTTCTGGGACAGGGTTAAGGCTTTATCCCAACCACTTCAGAGTCCTTCTTACCAGATGTTGCTCCCATCTTCCTCTAGAGCCAACTGTCCAAACGTAAGGATTCTATGGTATAGTTTCGTTATAGATTTACTTTTGTTACATGTTCCCCTGCCCTCCCATTCATGCCCTCCTATCCCTCCATCCCTTTCATCCCTGATTTCACTCTCACAATTCATATGTCAGATTTGCTAACTACTGAAGCTTAACCTGATTAGGAATCATAGATGAAGAATATGCAGTGCTTGTCTCTCTGTTCTTGTTTGAGTTTGCTGATTATGATCTGTTCCAAGCCTATTCACTTACCTGCAAATTTCATTATGTCATTTTTTCTTAGTGCTGAATAGAATTCCATGGTGTACAGGTACCACAACTTTGATATCCATTCATCCATAGATGGGCATCTGGGTTGATTTTAATTCTTAGCTATTGTGAATTGTGCAGCTGTAAACATGGTTGAGCAAATGTCTCTGTATTTTCATGAGTAGCCCTAGTGGTCAATGCCCAGTAGATAGATAAGCTGGGTTTGTTGTTTGCATCTTTATGAGGAGCCCCCACACTGCTTTCCATAGTGGTTGTACAACTTTGCATTCCCACCAGCAGTGAATGAAGGTTCCTTTTTTGTATTTTATTTGATTTATTTGTTTATGTTTTAAATATTTCTTTATTATCCATAATTAGATACAGTGAATGAGCAAATAATGTGTTGATGTCCCCAATTCCCCAATTTCCCTGTTCCCTGTCCCCAATCAGCTGAGTATTCTCCTCTGTGGGCACAATGGATCAGTCCATGGGGTAGGAGGTAATGGATAGCCCAGGAGTCAATCTAGTTCCATCCCCCGTTGTATGTTGTTGCTGAGGGGGGCAATGTCTCTGGATATTCTCCTCCACCATCACTCTTACAATCTTTCTGCCCCCTCTTCCACTCAGTTCCTTGAAGTTTTCTTTTTGTCTGAATACTTGCCAACATCTATTGTTGATAAAAATTTTTAATGATCACCATTCTGATTGGAGTGAGATGGTATCTTATAGTTGTTTTGATTTGCATTTACTTGATGATTTAGGCTTTCATCAACATTTTCTTAAATGAAAATAAGCCATTTATGTTTTCTCTTATGTGAATTCCCTTTTGAGTTCAGTGCCCCATTTTTTGAGTGGGGTGTTTGATTTTTTATTACTTATTTTTTGAGTTCCTTGTTGCTTCTAGGTATTATGCCTCTGTCCCTGGTGTAGCTGGCAAAGATTTTCTCACGGCTTCCAGTTCATGATGGCGAACTAGAAGCCATGCGATGTCCCCAGGGGAATAGAGGTTAGGGTTTTTAGCTGTGATAGAGGCCGTGGAAGCAAGCAATAGCCAGGTCCTCAACTTCGGTCACCTTCCAGCAACAGAGTCTTCTGATTGAAACCTGAATCTATCTCAAGGGTGCACCAGAGGCAGTGAGTACAAAAGCCCAGCTGACAGGATCTGCTCCTGAGGTCCAAGCCACTCCCATTCCCGCAGCTCCCGGGTCCGAGCCGCTCCCATTCCCGCGGCTCCTGTGTCTGAGCCACTCCCGTTCCGCTGCTCCGAGTCCAGGCCGCTCCCGTTCCCATGGCTCCCAGGTACGAGCCCCTTGCGTTGCCGCCACTCCCGGGGCCCAAGGGGCACAGGCTCCTAGCTGGGCCTGAGCCGCCCTGCTTCCAGCCGCCCCCTCCTCCACCCAGGCCCCAAGCATCCCGGGCTTCCAGCTGTCCCACTCCCCTGCTGCCCAAGCCGCCTCCCCAGCCACCGGGGCTCCTAGCCTCCACCTCATACATGAGCTGAGCTGCCTGGGTTCCCAGCCCCACCCAGGCACCCGGGATTCCAGCTGACCCCCTCAGGGACCGAGACACCCAGCTTGCAGCCCTTTCCCCCGGGCCCCAAGCTGACCAGGCTCATAGATGCCAACACGGGTTACAAACCACCCGGATTCCAGCCGTCCCCAGGGGCCCGAGCCACCCAGGATTCCAGCCGCCACTCCAAGGCCCAAGCGAACAGGGAATCCAGCCGCCACCCCGGGGAACAAGATGCCCGGGCTTCCAGTCGCCACCCCAGGGCCCAAACCACCTGGGCTCCACTTCCACCCCCTTGCCAGGTCCGAGGTGCCCTTTCCAGCACTCAGATATCTCATAGGCATCCCACCAACCACCTCAAGTGGAATCAAAATGGGCAGACCTCGACGCAAGAATATTACACCAGCTGAGGAAACCACAACAAATGACATCAACAACACAACTAAAGGGAGAAAGCAGAGACAGGCCCAGGAAGACACAAACCCTGACCATACTGGCACAGATCCTAAGGAGAACTTAATGTTAGTCATGCAAGAAAAGATGGACCAACATATTGAAAGGGTACAAACTCAGCTTATTAGCTTTGCCACCAGGCTAAATATAATGAAGGAGAACCAAATGGATGTCAGAAGAGACATATCAGAACTAAAGGCAAGCCAGGAAACTGAAGGTATCAAAAACTAGCTTTCCAAATTAACCGAAGACATCTGCAAATATAAGAATGACTATCAGGAAGAAATAATGAAATCAAACCTGGAAATGAAATCACATCTCAACAGGATGATAGAAGAAACCCAAAAAGAAGTTGCGGAAAGCAAAAACCATATTGAAGTAATCAGAACATCCCTAGAATCTCTTACCAACAGGAATAATCACTGGGAAAACAGAACCTCAGACATGGAAGACAGAACAGAGAAGAATTCGAGAGAAATCAGAACCTTGACAAAATTCAAAAGAGCAAGTGAACAAGACTCAAGGGAAATGTGGGATACCATAAAAAGACCTAATCTCAGGACCATGGGTATCCCAGAAGGAGAAGAAAACCAAACTAGGGGCATTGAAAATATTTTCAACAGAATCATTCAAGAAAACTTTCCATACTTGATGAGAGATAATCCTGTAGCTAAGAGAGATACGGAGGACCCCAAACAAATTGTACCAAAGGAGGAACACCCCAAGACATATCTTAGTTAAAATGCCAAACATTGAGGATAAAGAGAGAGTCCTTAGAGCAACGAGAGAAAGGAAACTCACATATAAAGGAAAACTCATCAGAATCATGTCAGACTTCTCCATAGAAACCTTAAAAGCCAGGAGAGCTTAGAACAAAGAGATTATAGGAATAAAGAAGAATGGATTCCAACCTAGACTACTCTACCCAGCAAAGTTATCCACCAAAATTGATGGAGGAATTAAAGTATTTCACGAGACTAATCACCTTTACAATTACGTGAGCACAAAGCCAAACCTTCAAAAGATAATACATTAGATATCCCATGCAGATGAAACAAACAACCGACCCCAGGAAAGGAACAGAGAACAAGCAAGGTAACACAAAAGAGATTGCATCAACAGTTCAGATACCAACCTCCATATTCTCTACAACATGGCAAACCTCACAGTAATAACTTTGAATGTAAATGGACTCAATTCTCCTATAAAAAGACACAGGATAGCAGGTTGGATTAGGAAAATGGACCCTTCCATCTGTTGCCTTCATGAAACACACCTTATTGCTAAAGTTAGTAACCTATTGAGAGTAAAAAGGTGGAAAACAATTTACCAGGCATGTGGGAAAAATAAAAACAAATAAAATGACTGAAAAAATAGACAAATCAAAGAGTTGGTTCTTTGAAAAAGTCAATAAGATCGACAAAACCCTGGCCAATTTAATCAAACGAAAAACAGAGAAGGCCCAAATTAACAAAATAAAAAATGACAAGGGTGAAATCACAAATGATCCTGAAGAGAATGGAAGAATCATCAGGTCATACTTCCAAAATCTCTACTCCGCAAAATTAGAGAACCTGGACACCTATCAAATTCCAAAGCTTAGAAGAGAGCAGATAAAGATCCTAAAAAATCCGATAACAATCACAGAGATTGAATCAGTAATCAAGAACCTCCCGAAATGGAAAAGCCCAGGTCCAGATGGTTTCTCGGCTGAATTCTACCAAACCTTCATCATAGAACTGAAACCTCTATTTTGAAGCTTGTCAGGGACATAGAAAAAGAGGGTAAGCTCCCAAACTCCTTTTATGAAGCTACCATCGCCCTAATTCCCAAACCAGGCAAGGATGTAACAAAAAAAGAAAACTACAGACATATATCCCTGATGAACTTGGATGAAAAAATCCTAAACAAAGTCCTAGCAAACTGAATACAAACCCACATCAAGTCTATAATTCACCCTGACCAAGTCGGCTTCATCCCAGGGATGCAGGGTTGGTACAACATACGAAAGTCAATAAACATAATTCACCATATTAACAAACTCACCAGCAAAAACCACATGGTCATCTCAATTGATGCTGAGAAGGCTTTTGACAAAATTCATCACCACTTCATGTTCAAAACCCTGGAATGAATAGGCATAGATGGCCTATACCTCAACATGATAAAAGCAATATACAGATCTCCTAAAGCACAAATCATCCTCAAAGGAGAAAGACTCAAGGAGTTCCCACTTAACTCAGGAACAAGACAGGGGTGTCCACTCTCACGACTGCTCTTTAACATACTGCTTGAAGTACTAGCCCAAGCAATAAGACAGGAGAACAGCATAAAAGAGATACAAATTGGAAAGGAAGAATTCAAACTATCCCTCTTTGCAGATGACATGATCTTATATATATCAGATCCAAAGAACAATATCAGCACACTCCTGAAAGTGATCAATGCTTTCAGCAGAGTGGCAGGTTACAAAATTAATACACAAAAATCAGTAGCCTTTCTATATACAGAAGACAAACAATCAGAAAAAGACATCAGAGAAACTGTCCCATTCTCTATATCCTAAAACAAAATCAAATACCTGGGAATATCACTAACCAAGGTAGTGAAAGACTTATATAAGGAAAATATTGAAACACTCAAGAGGGAAATAGAGGAGGATGTGACAAGATGGAAAGACATTCCATACTCATGGATAGGGAGAATCAATATAATAAAAATGGCAATCCTGCCAAAAGCAATCTACAGATTCAATGCAATGCCAATAAAAATCCCAACCTCCTTCTTCACAGACATTGAAAAAATAATCTCCAAATTTATTTGGAATGGTAAGAGACCTTGAATACCTAAAACTATTCTGAGTAAAAAAAAAAAAAAACTACTCAGGAGGTATCACCATACCTGAATTTAAAACATACTACAAAGCCATAGTAACTAAAATAGCATCGTATTGGCGGAAAACAGACAGTCTGACCAGTGGAATAGAATTGAAGACCCAGCCTTTAATGCAAGTAACTTCAGCTTCTTAGTCTTTGACAAGGGTGCCAGCAATGTAAGCTGGGCTAAAGATAGCATATTCAACAAATGGTGCTGGAAAAATTGGATAAACACGTGTAAAAAAATGAAAATAGACCCACTCCTTTCACCATGCACACAGATAAACTCCAAATGGAACAAAGACCTCAATATCAAACCTATAATCCTGAACACCCTGGAAGAAAAAGTAGGAGGGACCCTACATGAGATAGGAGTAGGGAACAACTTCCTGAGCAAATCTCCAGAAGCCCAGGAAGTGCAACAGTCACTTAAACAATGGGACCTGATCAGGCTCAAAAGCTTCTGTACAGACAAAAACACCATTCTCCAAGTCAATAGACCCCCTTCAAACTAGGAGATGATTTTCACCAGCTACAACTCAGACAAAGGCCTAATTTCCAGAACCTACAGAGAACTCACAAAAATTAATAACAAAAAAGCAAACTGCCCCCTCACAAAATGGGGGACTGATCTCAACAGAGAATTCACAGAGGGCAAAACACAAATGGCCTTTTCTCACCTGAGAAAGTGCTCAACATCCTTAAGCATCAGGGAAATGCAAATCAAAATGACAATGAGATACCACCTTACCCCGGTCAGAATGGCAATCATAAAGAAAACCAACAACAATTGTTGCTGGTGAGGATGCGGGGATAAAGGAACCCTCATTCACTGCTGGTGGGATTGCAAACTTGTTCAACCGCTATGGAAAGCAGTGTGGAGACTTCTGAGCAGAATGGACATAATCCTTCCAATGGACCCAGGTATCCCTCTACTAGGCATCTATCCACAAGATGTCATATCTTGACACAGAAACATTTGTACAACTATATTTATAGCAGCTCAATTCATAATAGTCGAGAATTGGAATCAGCCCAAATGCCCATCCATGGAGGAATGGACAGAGAAACTGTGGTATATTTATAAGATGGAATTTTACTCAGCTGAAAGGAACAATGACATATCAAAATTTAGGAAAACATGGTCTGACTTTGAGCAGGTCTTACTAAGTGATCACTCAAAAGAGCAGAGAATAGAACGTTGCATATTCTCCCTCATATGTGGTACTTAACCAGGATAACAGTTTTCTCTATGCAGACTAGTAGAAAGAAGTGTGACGTTATGAATGAGGGGTAAGGAATGGGGGGAGGGGAATGGCTTAAGCATGAGGATAAACCATATTAGGTTCAAAAACATAAAATCCTTATGAACATACTGTAACCTATTGAGAAAGTAGTCAGCATCGACTGGAAAGAGGGGCCATGAGTAGTAGGGGACAGAGTTTAAGCCTGTGATTAATTAGATCAGCCTGACAACCCCTGGTTCCAACCACTGGTTCCTTCCCTCACTGAGCTGTTGACCAAAGCGACTCATGAGAATCCAACAACAAGACAGAATTCTGTCAAAGCTCTTGAGTGTCTTCCCCAGGCCTGAGGCAAAACCCTGTTACTGAAGAAACCACAGACTGCATCGATCAGCATCGAGAAACCCTTCAACATCCGGAATGGTATCCAGTCCCCAGAAGGCAGTTAGTGTAGTGCTGGAAGGCACTGCACAGGCTGCCAGGGGAAACTGATCAACAACAGCTGGAGTAAACAGAGACCACTGACACGAAACACAATCGGTGGTTATGAGTAGGCTGACCACACCTCCTAATGGGAGTGAGCAGCGAACCAAGAAACACATTACACATTACTTGTGTAATGGAGGAGCCTGGGACTGGGGGAGACAATCAACAGCTTTCAATTCGGCCAATTTTCCACTTAGTGAGGGGGTCCCCTTGTCTGGAACTTGGGATTCAGGGCGATAGGCACCGGATCCCGTACTTTTAGGCTCCCAAGACAAGATACACTTTGGGACCAATTGACAGGGAGGCTTCTAAAAATCGAATCCTGGTAATCTAAAATTGTGTATATTTGTTAACCTACACTGATCTCACTCTCCGATGGAGATTGTGTCTGTATTTTTCAGGATGCAGGGAGAGAGCTGGGGCTCATCTAACCCTACCAACCTACCGTAGGCCGATAGCTGACAGTCTGGCAAGAGAGGAGCCCCCACAGTCATAACGTGGAGGATCCATATGGAACCCTGCAGAGAATGATGGGAGGAACAAGGGACCCACAGCCACAGACATTCAATCTATACAGGATAAGCCAGTGAGACAGAAACCAATGATCTTTGACACAAAGACCCCTAAGCGCACAACCTTAAAGCAGCCTTAATACTCATCCACCACGACTCAGGGAACTATACGGAAGAGGGGCCGGAAAGATTGTGAGAGCCGTGGTGGGGGAGATTATCCAGAGGCATGGCCAGGAGAACCTGGCTGAATACTAGGCTATCCATGGTCCTCTTTCACATGGACTGATCCAGACGACCCATGGAGGAGGTTATCCAGTGGAGGGGACAGGGGAGGGCAGCAGGGAATTGGGGATAACAACTCATTGTTTGCCCACTAAATGTTGTAACTCATTATGGACAATAAAAAAAAAGATTTTCTCACAATCTGATGGTGGTCTTTTGGCTCTGTTTATGGTATGTTTGTCTGTACAGTAGCTTTTTAGCTTGATGGCATTCCATTGGTTGAGCAATTGTTGAATTTCCCAAGCTCCTAGAGTTTTGCTCAGTAAGTTTTTCCCTACTCTTATCTCGTTGAGGGTTCCCCCTATTTTTTCTTCCAGGCTTTTAAAAGTTTCAGGTCTTATATTGAGGTCTTTAATCCATTTGGAGTTGGTTTTTTTGTGCAATTTGAGAAGAATGGTTCAGGTTTCATTTTTATATGTATTTATCCAATTTGCCCAGCACCATTTGTTGAAGATGCTGTCTTTTCTCCAGTGAACATTATTGACACCTTTGTCAAAGATGAAGTAGCTGTAGTTACTCGAAATAAGGGCAGTTCTTCAATTCTGTTCCATTGGTCTATCTGTTTTTACTCCAGTATGATGATGTTTTCATTACTATAGCTTTGTAGTATAACTTAAGATCTAGTATGGTTATACCTCCTGGGGTGCTTCTTTTGCTGAGGATCCTTTTAGGTATCTGAGGCCTCTTCCCATTCCCAATGAAATTTAAGATTATTTTCTTCTGTCTGTGTAAAGAATAAAGCTGGATTTTTATTGGTATTGCATTGAATCTATATATTGCTTTTGGAAGAATTGCCATTTTCACAATATTTATTCTACCAATCCAGGCACATGGAAGATTTTTCCATCCTCTCACGTCCTTCTCAATTTCTTTCTTGAGTGTTTTTATGTTTGCTTTATACAGGTTTTTCACATCCTTGGTAAGTGCTATTCTAAGGTATTTGAAGTCAGACAATGATCATGGGGGGGTTCTGCCTGCTGGGGCCTGAAACATGGCTCTGGGGTGCTTTGCCTTACACAGGCAGGAGTCTGTGCAGTTCAGAATAGGTTAACATCCTCCCCACCCATATGAGTAGCTAGAAGGATTTCAGGACTGGCAGGTTCCTAGTGTATAGCACAGTGCTCCTCCCCCATGCAAGTCTGGGAACACCCTACCTCCCATGGTTATAGCACTGGGGAATCTTGTAGTAGGAGTTCTGTCGTGGCTCAGTCTTCCATCTTAACTGGAAGTTCCCCCAACTGCTTTTTATTTTATTTTTATTAATTCTAGGATATATAACATCAAGGAGTGCTATGTCTAAGCCTTTCAGGTATCTTCTGAGAATGGTGGGGTTATTCTTAGACAATTCTCCTTTCCAACTACAATAAGATGTACCTAAATAGTTGCCTTTTTACTTTGTGTGTTTCCATTTCATTATTCTATGTTTAAAAAATAATTAAGAAAAAGTATCCAATACTTGAAAAGAGCAATGTATTAGTATTTTTTTCTCATTTCCATGACTAAATACCAAGAAAAGAAGCAACTTAATGGAAGCATGGCTTATTTTGGCTTACAGTTAGAGGGGATTCATCATGGTGAGGATGGCATGGTGAAATGAGCTAGAAAAGCCTGGTTACATTGTATATACAGTCAAGAAGCAGAAAATGAGGAAAGTTTGAGCTCAGTTCACTTTCTGGGTTTTATTTAGTCCAGGACTCCAGCCCATAGAATGGTGCTGCCCATATTTAGAGTTTGTTTTTGTTCTTCAGTTAAAATTCTTTCTGGAAACACTCTTATAAGGTAAAACACAGAGATATGTTTCCTTGGTGATTATAAATACAATTAAGTTATTAGTAAAGGCTAACCATCAGAAGCAGTAACTATAGACAAAGTGAAAACATGATTAACTAACAATTTCTTCCAGGAAATCCTCTTGGCCTTTGAAAGTTTACAGAAAAAATTCGCATACAATGTCACCTAATCATGGTCATCAAAATGATCATAACCATCTGGAATGGACTTTAGTTTTGATTTCAGGGCAAGTTTTTCAGTATGCTTTGTGGCTCTCCCATACTGGAAACACTTTATGTTTGAGGATTTCCCTCACAGTGTTAGTACACGGGAAAGGCTACATTTTCTTTTGGAAGAGGACACATCCTCACTTCCCCTATCTTTGAACATATATATATATTATATATATATATATATATAATATATATATATATATGTATATATATATATGATATATATGATGACCTGGGATAAGCCCATCAGATTCTACTTTAAGGGGCTCAGACACTAAAACAAAGAAGAGAGAGTAGGCAGGACTTCCATTTCTGACTGTAATAGCCAGTGTTTATGGATGCAATTCCATGACTGTGCTCAATACACTATTGCCATGTACAGCTAAGGCTTGAGTGTTGACCCCAATATCTTCCTGCAGTTCTTCAGTCTCCACTGATCATAAGATTTGATCTTTCTGTAAATTCTATGAACCATTCAAGATTCTTCTAAGAAACTCCCTGTTTATATTAACCACAATGATTTTTGGATGCTTAAAGTTAAGAATTCTTACTATGTACCTATTCAATATGTTTTAGAGTTAGCATAACTGATTTGAAAATGTGAACAAGAAATACCAAATTAACCAATAAATATAGATGAAAAGTAGCTATGTGAACTATTTGATTAAATTTGGCTCCACAGGAAAACAATGTATTATTTCTATATAGAATTATTTCAGGAATATGGAAGTATTTTTCTCTATGGTGAAATATTTATATAAGACATCAATAGATTAAAATAAATTGCTATCTCCATAGATGCCTTAGATAAAGTTTAATATGCATTCTTTCAATTCCAGAATAATGGACAATTAAATACCTACTACCTGGTATATTAGGAGCCAGGCTCCTATTATATAGATGAGTAAGACACAATTAAGTATTCCATAGACCCCACAGTTAAATAAAAAAAGACAAGTTAACTATATAAAATATAATGTGTCGAATGCTTTGGTAGAGATGTGTATAGGAAAAGTAATGATATAGAAGATTCAATAAAGGTTTCTTGAATAAATGGTTTCTGCTGTGTCATGAAAACTTTAGAAAAGAGATGAAACATCTCAATAGTTGGCCATAAACAGGAAGAGAGAAGCATATGATGACATAAGATGACAGGTGTGGTAGCACATGTCTTCAATCATACCCCTTGGGAGGCTGAGGTAGGAGGATCACTAATGAGTTTGATGTCAGCCTGAAACTACATAGTGAATTTCAGGTCAGCCTGGACTAGAATGAGACCCTAGCTCACAAAATAAATAAATAAATAAGATAAAAATGAAATTACATTATATGTAATGGAGAAAGATAGAATAACAGGTGGGAGAGATTAAAAATTATTCTTTCCTCTTGATTTCCTTTCCATAGCTAACACCATAGAATAAGCCACTATAGTCTCAGGACTACACTCCTCTAATAGTAGTTTCTTAGCTCTCAGATGTTTCCCCCTTTCTAATTAATTTTTCTGCATAGCCTATGAAGTAAATTTAGGAACATAAATAATATCACGCTATACCTAGAAATCTTTGTTGCTTCTGTGTTGCTCTTAGAATAAAATAACACCTTGCATTAGTATGTACCTAACCTCCTCTTCTTCAACCTCATTCATTCTGATTGTGGTCAAATTACTTGAGTCCAATTATTTATTTCTTTGATTGGCAACTTGATATGAATCTTTAATTCACCATACCAGATTTGCTCACATGGCTCCATGCTCTGCAGATAGTCATCCAGATCTACCTGACTCCATGCCAAGCCACAGTTTTTCTTGGAATCTTCTAGGAAATAGGCTCTTTATCATACTGATTGTCTGAAAGAGCAAAAATTCTGAGTTTTAAGCAAGTATACAAGAAATTTGAAAAAAAAAAACTCTCCATTTATCTTTCCTGTTTTCTGATCTATGCAGTAGCAATGCTGACTATGCCCACAGAGTAGAATACAAAAATGGCCCTCCGCTATCTCTAGGCCTAGAACGTGAGAGGATTTCATGTCCAGCTATTGATCTATATTATTCCTAGGTTTCTTCATCTTTGCATGCTGTTTTATAATTAGTAGACATTTCTGGCTTCTTCACTTGCCTGAAAATCTCTGTGTCACATCTCCCTAAAACTTCCCACATGGCCAGAAAGTTTTACATGTATAAGAATTCAATAATTTTGTGACATAAAAAGGGATTATAAAACAAGTTATAGGGTAATGGTGAGAACTCATAGAAGAAATTATGAATATTCAGAAAATATATTTATATAAAATTGTGAGAAATAGGTTACAAGCCTGGCAAATCTCTCTCTCTCTCTCTCTCTCTCTCTCTCTCTCTCTCTCTCTCTCTCTCTCTCTCTCTCTCTCTCTCTCTCTCTCTCTTCTCAGAAGGTCAGAGGGTTTCATTTTAGAATAAACAGACCTTGAAGTCACTGTATCTCCCAGTCTGGCCTCAAACTCATGATGATTTTCCTATCTCAGCCTCCCAGGTGCTGGGATTAAAGGGATTAAACCACCATGCTCAGTTCCAAAATTCTTAATATGATGATATAATTTCATATCATGCCTTACAGAACTTAGTTGACCAGATATACCTCAATGTACTCAACTCAATGATTTTTGAGTCGGATTTGCCAGTTTTTTACTTAGTTATGTCCTGCTTTACCTCTACTTCTTTTAGCTGATAGCCTTTTGACTGCTCATTAGCACCTGCAAAAACATAAGTGAAAGTACATGAACACACACCACACAATTATACTTCTCTTTAGCAGCTCTACCAAGGGCTCTGTCCAGGAGGTTGTTAATTAATTACATTTCTGGATCATTTAATTAATTACATTTCTGGATCATCCATGGATTTTTTGTTGTTGTTGTTGTTGGTTTGTTTGGTTTTTCGTTTTTCAAGATAGTGTGTTGCTCTAGACCAGACTGAGCTGGAATTCACTATGTCGTCTCAGGGTGGCCTTGAACTCACAGCAATCCTCCTACCTCTGCCTCCCAAATACTGGGATTAAAGGCATGTACCACAGCATTTCTGTTATAGATGTAGCTTCAGTCCCTCATGGCTCTACATAATCTGGAGTTGGCTGTATATACATTTTTTACAACATTTGAAAAAAAAGATGAACTGTTAATTGGAAAATTAAAAATACTGGCTTTCTCTTTAGTTTCTATTGAAAAGTTTCTCCCCAGTTTCTTTTACATACAGCTAACTAAAATGTAATATGAGGCTCTGTAAGAATGTTCTGTAATTATGTTCTTAATTATTAGTGCTATTGATATAACCCTGTAAAAATAACATATAAATATGTGGAAGCATAGCAACATTTCTCATATTTGAATGGATGAAAGAGAATGTCTCAAATATTTGATTTAAATACTCATTATTTTCACTAACCTCAAACAAAAATAATATAGTCAAGGAGTGCCAGTAATAACATGAACAGGGGTGTGTCTCTACAGAAAACATGGGTCTATTGCAGAAAAGGTGGCAGAAAGAATGTAGGAGCCAAAGAAAAGGTAGGACTGCTTACAATGCAATCTTCCAGACACAAAATGGACCTGATATTCATGACTTCTCAGTGCCTCCTCCTCCTCCACAAAACCTTCATAATAGGAGGAAAAGATGACATTGAAATAAAATAGAGACTAATTGAGAGGGGGAGTGG
>PVHP010013055.1:0-41681 GCA_004024765.1 Zapus hudsonius | reverse complement strand
CCTCTCTTTCACACACCTCAGCCTGGAGGTGAGGAACTTTACCCCTTGATGCCTTCACACCACACAGACACAAGACAGGAATATATGTTGATTCTACTTCTAGGCTAATGTGAATTGAGGAGCTATAAACATGGTTGTTGAACAGTATCTCTGTGTGAAGAGAGAGAAGCCTTTAGGGTAGCTGTCCAGTATAGGGATAGCTGGGTCAGTTGGTAGCTCTAGTTTCATTTTCTTCAGGAGTTTCCATATGCATTTCCATAGCGGTTGTATATAGCTTGCACTCCCACCAGTAGTGAATGAGGGTTGAGGGTTCATTTCCCCACCTGCATCCTCTGCAAGATCTGTTGTTGTTAGATTTTTTTGATGATTGTCATCTGAGCTGGAGTAAATTGGAATCTCTTAGTTGTTTTGATTTGCTTTTCCCTGATACTAAGAATATTGAACCTTTTCTGAAGTGATTATTAGATATTTTATTTCTATATACAGTAAAGGGCACAGATTTCAGTGTCTAGTTGAATACATTCTCACAAAATTAATGTTCATGTTGTAAGTCAAGAAGTAGAACATGACCAGCGTGTCAAAGTCCTGCTCATCTCCCCCCAAATAAACACCCTGTTGACTTTTTAATAATGAAAATAAAAATGTCTGATAGGACCCCCCCCAAAAAAAAAGAAATCAAACTGGAGTTGAGCTGGAAGCCTCGTGTACATCTGTGCATGTGTACATGTGTGTACAGGCACATGAGCCCATGTGCATGCATGCAGAAGCCAGAACATTGTGTGTCCTCTGTTTCTCTTCCATGTTATTTCCTTGAGACAGTGTCCTACTGAACCTAGAGAGCTGCCATGTTTTTTGGTCAGACTGGTTGAGCAGCAAGCCCTAGTGATTTTCCTGTCTCTGCATCCCAGATTGGGGTTACAGGCCATTTCCCCAAATCCTCTTTTCATTGTTTCTATGGAGTTGCAGATTTTTGGAGATTTTTTTACTTGGCCATTCTAGAAGTCTTCTCTAAGCATTTTTTTTTTCATTGCTGGGATCAAACCCAGGGCCTTGCTAGACATGTGCTACACCAATGAGTAATGTTCCCAGATGAAATTGTCTTTCTTTTAGCCCTTAATTTTTTTCAGATATAGCACAAAATAATGGGTTTCATTATGACATTTTCGTATATATTTATCATTATATCTTGCTCATCTCATCCTCCCTCATTGCGTCCCTTCTGAAATTGACTTAAATTGTTTTGAATGAGAAAATTATCACTTCTATTTAACTGCTGCTATATCATTTCCAGTATTCTGTGTTGCTTTATGATCCAAAATTCCACCTGGAATTGTCATTGTTCAACCTGAAGTTCTTTTAACAGTAAAGGTCTTTTGACAAATTCTCTCCATTTTGTCTAAAATGTATTAATTTTACATTCATTTTTGAACCTAGAATCTTAATTTCACTATTTTAAGGATATCATTCCATTGTCTGGTGACTTCTGAGGGAGAATTTGATTTTTAAAAAAAGGTTGATGGGACATATTACAGCCTTTTTCTCTGTAGCCAATCTCAGAATATCCATTGACACTCATCCTCTTAGTTTCCACTATTTTTACCTTCCCGCTCTCCTGGCTGTCACATCAGTAGGTCTTTGTGGCTTAACTGTCTTACCCAGATCTTGATTCCTGAGACATTTGAAACCACAGTAAAATAGACTTGTGAGGTGGGGGCTGCAGCTTACGTCCATTCCCACAGACAGTGGGGCAGCACTGTATACCTGGCACACAACTGTGAACCTGGATTTGCAGGCATTCCTTATCACATGGAAAATTGCTCATCTTCTGATGATCAGCAACAATTATTATTAAAAGCATGGCCCTTCTCTGCCAGCAGCTTTAGCCTGCAACTTAAGGGACACATGCTGTCTCCTAACAAGAAGACACTTCCTTTGGAGACCAGGCTCTTCAGCCTGGGAGAGCCTGTGGTTATGGGAATGAGAAGCAGCAAGTCTCCTGGTGGTTCACCAGAAGTGACAGGAATTGAGAGTACTTTTGTTTCCATCTCATCCGCCAGTGTCCCTCTCTTCTGTTCTGGCTTTCTTCTGCTGATAGATGTTTAGTAGAACATTTCTGTGCTCATTTCTTTTCCCTCTAGGAATATCATGTCCTATTTTCTTTCTCCTTGACTCCTTAAGGGTTAAGTTCCCTAGCCTGCTGCTCTGGAGTAATTGTGACCTTTGCTCTCTCCATTACCACTTGCCTCTATGACCTCAAACCTTACTATTCCCATGGAAATGGTAGGTAGCTCTGTGACCACCTTTCCTACTCCAAAGCACGGATCTTCGGAGTCATTTCATTTTCCAGGGTGCTGGTGAAATCTACAAAACAAAGGGAATTGTCTTACTCTCCTGCTGGTGTCTCCCACTTGTTGTAGCAAAGATGCTGTCCAACCTCTGCTCATGCCATGCTGCCCTCTGCATCATGAAGCATTTCCTTGAGACAGAGCAGACATGATAAGCATGTACGAGGAAGAAAATGCGTTTATACTGGATAGTCTGAAAAAGCAACGATATTCTGTTTGACACGTTTTATGACAGAGATAAGGCTAGTTTCAAGTGGTCTGATAATTAAACATGACATTGACCAGTGGGCAGAGCAGGATGGTGAAGACCTAGTTGACACCTGTGGTTTTTCTGTACACCAAGACAGGTGCGTGGGAAAAAGGAAATTGTGAAGTTTCTTCGGTGGAAGGAACACTTGGTAAAGCAGCGATCTCATATGACAAGAGATATTTATCAGACAAGCACATTTTAATATCAATTTTGGTGATCGCCAGCACAGTAATACTGGAAGTTTTGGGAGCAGTTGTTTGGTTCCTCTACAGAAGAAACTCTGACTCTGGTTTTCACCACAGTTTTCAACTGTACCTCAATCACTGATAATGACCACTGTGTTTTAGTAGTTGCAGAATAAAATAAATATGCTGTTTAACTTGACCAAGTGTCTGATAATACTAGAACTAAATACTTTTTGACACTGACTAATTTGAAAGTTTTTTTTTTTTTTTTTGGTTTTTCGAGGTAGGGTCTCACTCTAGCCCAGGCTGACCTGGAATTCACTATGTAGTCTCAGGGTGGCCTTGAACTCATGGCAATCCTCCTACCTCTGCCTCCCGAGTGCTGGGATTAAAGGCGTGTGCCACCACGCCCAGCTGAAAGTTTTAATATAAAATGTAACATCAAAAATGAAAGCTTTTATTGTGCTCCTTATTTGGTTAACGGTATTTTTGTGTACTCCCAATTGTGACAAAAGTTAACCTTTTTGGTTTATTATAAAAGGAACAATCTTAGATCAAGCTGAAGGGTTTTATCCACTTCTTCAAATGCATAAACTCTCCTTTGCAGGAAACTTCAAAGTCCAAGAAAGCTGCTAAAAATTTAAAAAGGGAGGGGCTAAAGAGATGGCTTAGTGGTTGAAGGCACTTGCTTACAAGCCTGACAGCCCAGGTGCAAGTCTCCAGCACCCCGTAAGGCCAGATGCTCAAAGTGGCTCAAGCATCTGGAGATCGTTTGCAGTGGCAGGAGACCCTGAAACACCCATTCTCTCTCTCTCTCTGCTTTCACATAAGTTAATAAAAAATACATTTAAGGGCTGGAGAGATGGTTTAGCGCTTAAGGTTTTTTTTTACCTGCAAAGCAGAAGGGCCCGAGTCCAATTCCCCAGTACCCGTGTAAAGCCAGATGCACAAGGTGGCTCATGTGTCTGGAATGTCTGCAGTGGCTAGAGGCCCTGGTGCACCCATTCTCTCTCTGTCTGCCTCTCTCTCTCTCTCACTCTCAAATAAATATTTTTTAAAAAATTACAAAGCACATAAGCAGTGTTAGTGTTAAAAATATTTAAAAGACAAAAACAAAAGGAGAGATGGCTCAGCGGTTAAGGTGCTTGCCTGTAAAGCCTAAGGACCCAGGTTAGATTCCCTAGTACCCACATAAAGCCAGGTACTCAAAGCAGCACACGGATATGGAGTTTATCTGTAATGGTTGGAAGGCTCTAGTGTGTCTATGTTCACTAGCTCTCTCCCTCTCTCTCTTTTCCTCTCTCTCTCTCTCTTGCTGTATCTTTCTGCTTGCAAATAAATAATAATAATAATTTTAAAAAAACAAAGGGAGAGAGAGCAAGAGTAGATGAAAAAAGCCTTCAGTTTGTAACATAGCCCTGACATTAACATCTCCAGTGAATGGATACAGGAAGGAAAAGTTTTATAGGAAGAATACAGGCTACTGCAGAGTTCTAGACAAGCCTTAACTAGGTTGAAGCAGAACCTGGAAGCAAAGGTTCTCCTCAAGAGGAGTCCAGATCTGAAAAAGAGTGACCCAAAAGTAGTATTCCCACTGTGCTCTGCCATTGGCTGGGAACAGCCTGAGGGAAGGGTGGTCTCAGCAGAAAGCTGTGGTAGAATCAACAGGGTTGTGGTTGGAGGCTGTCAGTCAACTGTGTTCTCTATAGCAGGTTGTCATGAAGTAGGTGTGTGTGTGTGGGGGGAAATCTCCAACACCACCACAGGTAAAAATGTCTCTGAAGACAGGAAATCAGACTGCAAGGCAGACCTAAACTTGTTTCTGCAGCTCTATTAAGGAGCTCTGCCCCAAATAGGGGAGGGATGGTGTCACTTTGGGTAATAAATGGCTAGCTCCCTGCAGCACCGCCTCCTTCAACTACTCATTGGAGGCTGTCCCAAGAAGAACATGGATTCAGCTCAAAACTGAAGCACACCCTGAAGGAGCCATTTGTGGAGGTCAGGTAAACACTTGTTGCACCTGGACTTACTATCTTTAAAGGAGACGTGAGCCCATCACCAAGCTGAAAGGACTTGTTTTGAGGTAGGGTCTCACTCTAGCCCAGGCTGACCTAGAATTTATTTTGTGTAGTCCCAGACTGGTGATCTTCCTACCTCTGCCTCCTGAACGCTGGGATTAAAGGTATATACCACCATGCCTGCCCAGGACTAATTCTTAAACTCACTACAGTTTATAAACTATACTTTAAGACTATTTACTTATATATTTACTTATCCCTAATAGTGTCTAAAAATGTGATAATTGCATATACATCATATATTTGTTACTAAGGTAATTTTTTATTTTAACACTCTACTCATTATGTGTTATTTATTTTGTTGTACACACTCCTCTGAATTGCACCAGGTGATATACAGGGTGGCCTCTGTTGTAGACAGCTCATGCTGCTGGGATGAACCTCCAAACCAGGCATAGTTTATGTGAGGAAGAAGGGATTTATTGAAGCTTACAGATTCAGGGGAAGTTCTATAATGGCAAAGGAGGCTGGCCTCCTTTCAAGGATTCAAGTAGAGAGAGAAACCATCACCAGCACCATAAACAAAACCAAACAGCAAGAAACTCCAGGCAAAGCTCAGATTGTTCTCTGCATACCTTAGGCTGGATTTTCAGATCTGCTCCCAAACACCTTTGGGCTAGACCCTAGGATCCACCCACAATGACACCTCTTTCGAGCTACAAGCTTTAATAAAAATCCTGAATTTATTGGGAGACATCCATTCAAACTACCACACCCTCTTAACTAAAATGTCTTTTCCTTTCAATTTTTCCCTTTTTTAGTTTTTTGTTTGTTTTTTCAAGATAGGGTCTCCCTCTAGCCCATGCTGACCTGAATTCACCATGTTGTCTCAGGGTGACCTCAAACTCATGGCAATCCTCCTACCTCTGCCTCCTGAGTGCTGGGATTAAAGGCATGTGCCACCACACCAAGCTAATTTTTCCCTTTTTTATTAACTGTTTAGCTAGCATACAAAATAATGGATATCATGACATTTTCATACACATATATTACTTACTTTGCTCATATTCAAGTCTAAGAGTCCTAATATTCAAATGAGAAAGCAAAACTAGCAGCTAATTTAAGAGCAGCTTTTTTAAAGTGATCCAGTGTGGTGGTTTTTTTGTCAACTTGATCTTGACTACAACAGGTGAGGTGAGGTCTTGTAACCCTTTCCTAGTCTTGTTGACTTCCTGAGTCTTTGAAATTTCCTTTCTCCACTGCCCTCCCAGGAAAGGATGTCTGTTTCTAGCTCTCCTGAGCTTCCTTACATCCTGACCCCTACTGAGAGGGCTGCCTTCCTGACCCACCCAAAATGATTAAAAAGGTCAAGTTGACAACAAAACTTAACCATCACGTCCCATAACATGGGATACTTCCAATCCTGCTATTATTGTCTCATATCATGTGCCAGTCCTCATCTCCATTAGAAACCCCAACTCTCACATCTCCTCAGATTAGTATCCTTTTTCCCCAAACACCCATCATGGCCTAAAACCCATTACCTAAAACTTTTCACAGCACTTCTTACCCCCATATCCTCACTCCACAACACCCCAATCCTAGGAGTGAAAAAGCTAATACCATTTATCGCTTAGGTCAAGACCTTCAAGATCAATCAGGCTATTATTCCTACCTTCCCTGCCATTGCTAACCCCAATACACTTCTCTCCTTCATATGCCCCCAACTCTGCCTTCTTCTCTGTCTTTGATTTAAAGGACACCTTTTTTACTATCCCATTTCATCCCCAATCCAAGCCACTTTTCACCTTCACATGGGAGAATCCTGACACCCTCCAAGCCCAACAGCTCACCTGGGCAATCCTACCACAAGGGTTTAGAGGTAGCCCCACTATTTCAGACAGGCTCTCCTAAAGGACCTGACCTCCCTAGTCTTTAAATCCAGCTTTGCTTCTCTAATATGTAGATGATCTTCTCCTATGTAGTCCTACTGCTGAACTTAACATTAAATAGGCAACCATTTTACTTAATTCCTTAGCTTCATGGGGTTACTGAGCCTCCCTAGAAAAAAACCCAAATTTGTAAAACCCCCATATTTTACTTTGGCCTCTCAATCTTGAGGAAAGGCAAAACTATTCCACCTTCCAGGATTCAAGATCTCCTAAATTACCCTTCACCTCATACTAAATGTGAGCTGCTTGCCCTGCTTTTCTCTTCAACTTCTTCCATATTGGGATCCCAAACTTTTCTCTTATTGCTCACCTCCTATATGAAGCCACCAGAGGAACTCCAAATTCCCTGCAAGCCTTCATATATCTTCTTAAACATCCCCGATTTAAACATCTCCTCTCTCTCTTTGCCTGACACAAACGAGTTATTTTCCCTCTTTCTACACTCTAACAAAGGCCAACAGAAAGGGGATGATACCACCCCCTTGCATACCTCTCCAAACAATTTGACTGGTGATGCAGGGGAGGCTCCCATGCCTTCAAACTCTTGCAGCCATGGCCTTCTCCTTTCTGAGGTTAATAAAATTTCTTTCCTTGTCCCTCTTTATATCTTCGCCTCCCACTCTCTGAAAGACTTAGTCATCAGGCTTTTCTCTCTTGTCCTCTTGAATCCAAACTCTCCATGCCTTTTTCCTCGACCCTAACATTATCTTTGAACAATCTCCTCCTTTAATCCCCACTACCCTCTTGCCCACAAAACCCCTCGCAGACAGGCTTTGCAAGCAAGTACTTTTAACAACCAACCCATTGCCCCAGCCCCAACACTGTTTGAAAAACAGAGCTATTCTAGTTCTTAAGAATAATTTAATGCCTCTACTCCTATACCCTATACCACCTCTCATTTTCTGAGACATCACACAAGATGGCCTGGAAATCACTACATAGACTAGGCTGGCCTCAAACTTGTGAGTATCCTGCCTCACCCTCGTGAGTTCTGGAATTACAGACATGTGCTAGCACACCAAGTATTACTCTCATTTTATACTTGCACCCCACTGGCCCTTCATTCTCCTAATATAATTCTGTGTGTGTGCTTTCTGTTGTTAAGAGAATTTGAGCTCTGGTTTTGAGAGATAACACAGAAAAGGCAAATGGAAAACAGTTATATAAAAATTGTTTTGTGGCTTAGCTGTGTGTACACTTAATAAAAATGATTAGCTACATTAGGAACATTGATGAGGGCAAGTGTATATTTGCAGGGTATTGCTATAGAGAGCTTAGCCCTTATTCATTTGAGGAAGATTTTATCAAAGATTAGGAAATCAAGACTTGCATCCAGGTGTGGTGGCATGCATTTTCAATCCCAGCACTTGGGAGGCAGAGGTAGAAAGATTGAATGGAGTTTGAGGACAGCCTGAGACTACATAGTGAATTCCAAGTCAGCCTGGGCTAGAGTTGGAAAGAGTAACCTTGGTTAACAGCTTTCTCTCCACTGGGTTCTCGCTTCTGTTGCTCTACTTCTCAAGTAGTTTCCTTGTAGGTGATGACTCGGTAGGCTGAGTTGGTCATCATCATTTGTTGTCTTTGATTTTCAACATTTTACTGTATTTATGTGTTTCTAGATTTATATTTACTTATTTGAAAGTTGTTGACCTTTCTGATGCTTTATTTTTTTAATAAGCTTGGTTATGTTTTCAGCCACTATTTCTTTGAATTTCTTATCCCGTCCTTCTCTCTGTGAATACTTTTGTAGATATGCTGACATGGTTAATATTTCACACTTCTCTGAGCTGAGTTCATTTTCCTTCCATCTTTGTTTTGAAGGAAGTCTCACAGGATTTTCTTAACTTCTGCCTCCCCAGGGCTGGGATTAAAGTCGTGGGCCACCATCATGGGCTCAGAAAATTTTTTTCTTTATTTTAAAGAAAATGTGCTACACCCACGCCACATATACAGAAGTGAAAAGAACACAGACAAACAGAAACTAAATAATCCATGCGACATTCAAATCACAAGCACATAAATGACGATGTGTAAGAATCCATAGATGGCCAACCTATTTTCAGGAGGAAGACACTGGTGACCGGGAAAGTCACAACCGTGACCATGATTGATGGAAGACCGGGAAATCAAAACCAATAGACGTCACGTGGTTCATGGGGGTCAAGGGCTTCGGGTCCCAGCTCTCAACTAGAAGCTTCACTTCAGTTTGTTGGCAATGGAGGTGCGTACGCGCAGGGGCGACGCCGAGGGCGTTTCCGGGAGCACCGGAAGGGCTGTTTCTTGCCCCGGGTGGGTTTGTACACTTTCATGGAAGCCTCATTCCGCTCGTGAAAACCATGTGGAATTGTTTTTGGCTTTTTTTTTTTTTTCTGAGATTATTTCATGAGAAAGCTCAACCATTCGGTCACTTCCGGTCTTTGCGTCTGACCTCCCCCGCCGCCATCTTCATTTCTGGGCCCCGTTTCCCGCCCGCGGCTCAATCCCGCGTGTCTCCTCAGGGCCGTCAGCATGGCATCCACACGAGGACTTCCGCCCAGCGGCCCGGCCTGCGCCGAGTCTCCCTCGGCTCCCCTCCTCTACCCGCGCGCCTTCCGGATCCGGTCGGGAGCGGGTCTCGCGAGAAGCGGTAGATCACGTGGCCCGCCCGTCCAATCCGGAGCGAGCATTGCGGGCGCCCGCCGCGGAGACGAGAGGGCGACGTGGACGCGGAGAGCGGGTCGCGCGTGCGCGCCGGCTCCTCCCGGCTGATTGGCTGCCGGCTGGCGGCGGACGCGGCGGCGCTTCGGTTTTCACTTTCTTTTAGAGCCGCCCGCGCCGCGCCGCCGCGCTCCGGCCTCCGTCCCCAGGCTCGGCTCCCGGTCGGGCGTTCTGAGAGGCGGCGGTGGCCGTGAGGCGGCGGGGAAGCATGGAAGGACGCCGGGCCGGGACCTGAAGCCGTCCGCCCGTCCGTCCGTCCTCCCGAGCGGGCGGGCGCCCTGGAGACAGGTAACCCTCTCCGTCCGTCCGTCCTCACCTGTGCAGCGTTCGTTCGCCCGCCCGCCCTGAGGTAACGGGGTCGCCCCGAGCCCTTCGGATGAACGTGGCCGCTTTCTAGACGGTTCGCCCGTCGCCGCCACGGAGCGTTCCTCCCACCCCGGCGGCTGGGACGAAGTTGCCCCTCCGTGGTTTGACCCACGTCGCCTCCCTAGGGAGCCTGCCTGCCCCTCAGCCCGCGGGTCCAAGCCGGCAGCCGTGCTTGCAGACCCCACTCTCAGAGCTGTGCTTGCAGAGCCGTGCTTGCAGAGCCGTGCTTACAGAGCCGTGCTTACAGAGCCTCACTCGCAGAGCCTCACAGTGATTCCCCCCCCCGCTGCCATTATAAACACACGTAGTTGCTTATGATCACATTTCTGTAGAACTCAGTACAAGAATGCTAGAAAATCTGCTAAACTGCCCCAGATGATTTGTTCTCCCAAAAGGTGGAGTTCCCTGCTAGGCAGCACTGACCTGTAATAGAATTTTTAAAATAATAATTGAACAGAAAAATATTTTAATTTTTAATCTTCCCTGTTAAATCAGAAACTCGGAACACTTTTTGGACCATTATCCTTTGCTTGTGCTTTTATTGGGTCTGAATACTCTTGATCTACTTATAGGTTACCATATTGTTTTAGTTACGGGAGCTTCGTAATTGTATTTTCTCTCTTTTTTAAACATTTTATTTATTCATTTTCAAGGGGAGAGAAAGAGAGAGAGAGCACCAGGGCCACCACCTTGTGGGTCTGGCTTATATGGGTACTGGGGAATCAAACCGGAAGCCTTAGGCACTGGAGCCAAGTGCCTTAACCGCTGAGCCATCTCTCCGGCCCATAATTGTATTTTCTCTTAAAAAAAAAAAAAACCTACAACTTTGCATTCTTAACTTTTTTCTTCCTTCTCAATTTCTATAAAAATCTTGTTGGGATTTTTAAAAAATGTATTTACTTACACAGAGAAAGAGCCACTGCAGACAAGACTCCCTATGCCTGCACCACTCTGTGCATCTGTCTTTATGTGGGTGCTGGGCTTTGCAGGCAAGTGCCCTAACCACTGAGGAATCTCCAGCCCCTTGTTGGGATTTTGGTTGTGATTGCCTCCAATTTATAAATTGATTTCGGTTTTTCATTGTTTGATAGGGTTGACAGGGTTGCTCAGAGCCCTTTGGATAAATGTGGCCACCTCATCTCACCAGCTCCTGGGTGGGAATCCAGGCTCTGGAATTCATCTTTTCACTCAATACGTGGCAGACAGTCAAGAACATGTCTTCTGGGGAGATGGCTCAGCAGTTAAAGGTGCTTGCTTGCAAAGCCAGATGCTCAAAGTGACACATGTGTCTGGAGTTCTTTTGCAGCAGCAAGAGGCCCTGGCACGCTTGGTCATTCATATTCTCTCCTCTTCTCTGCTTGAAAGTATATATGTGTGTGTGTGTGTGTGTGTGTGTGTGTGTGTGTGTGTGTGTGTGTCTAGATAGATATAGATATAGATCTATATATATGCACATATATATTAAGTTTTAAAAATTAAAAAATTAACAGGTACCTTGGACTTTTTTGGTGGGTATCCAAAATGGAATGCATTTCTTGCATTAGCACTGTGATACACTTTGTTAACCAACATATTATCTTTACTCATTTTTAAAACTTTATTTAAAGAGACATGTTTTTAAACTTTATTTAAAGAGAAACATACTTTATATTCTGTGAGTTTTTGTGAATCATGATGTTTCTGAGATTCATTTATTTTGAAGCATGTGCTTGAAGTTTAATAATTCAAAATGGTTTGGTCTTGTTATTGATTCACATTTTTAAAACTTGAGGGGCCCAAAGTTCTTTTGTTTATATTTCCATATTATATCTATTGATAATTACTATCTTAGATGTTAAATTCACCACTTTTTAAAAAAATATTTATTTATTAGAAAGAGAGAATGGGCGCACCAGGGCCTCCAGCCATTGCAAACGAATACCAGATACATGTGCCCTCTTGTGTATCTGGTTTTATATGGGCACTGAGGAATCGAACTCCGGTCCTTCTGTGTTGAAGGCAAACGCCTTAACCACTAAACCATCTCTACAGCCCAAATTCACCACTTAAAAAAAAAATTTATTCACAAGCAGAGAAAGGGAGAGAGAAGTATAGGGAGAAAACACCTGGCCTCCTAGGTGGTTGGAAAAGGTTTTATAACCTTTTCGGGTAGTTATAGTTTTTTTTTTTTTAATTTGTTTATTCGTTTTCAAGCAGAGACACAGAGAGAGACAGAGGGGGTGGAGAGAAAATACCAGGGCCACCACTTTGTGGGTTATATGGGTACTGGGTAATTGAACCCAGGGCCTTAGGCATTGGAGGCAAATGCCTTAACCACTGAGCCATCTCTCCAGCCCTGGTTATATTCTTCGATATTCATTAGTTTGGGCACTAATAGTTTCTTTGCCCTTAGCTAATGGTAAGTTTGAAACCTTAAGAGTGATTTTGTCATACTCTGAATTAAAATTGGGGTTCTCACTGCCCATCTACTAGTCATTTGGAAAATAGTGGCTCACTGAATTGTGCAGGGCTTTCACGGTGTCAGCAAAAGCACATGTATTGCTACCACTTTGAGAGACTGTGCTGTAAGAATATTACTTCACCATGTTGGCTCTTTCCACTATTAGACTAATTCTGTATCTTGTGGGGCTCTGCTCCCGTGTGGCATTGGGATTCCAGGTGCCCCTAGCCAGGCCCAGCTGTTTTATGTGGGATCTGGAGAATTGAACTCAGACACCTTAGGCCTCATACTTGTGTGGGAAGCGAGTGCACTTAACCCCTGAGCCATCTCTCCAGCCCTCTTAATCTGTTTATTCCTTTACTTGTTTGGAATTTAAATTTTATTTATTTGCAAGCTGAGAGAGAGAGAGAGAGAGAGAGGCTTTATGTGGGTACTGGGGAATCAAACCTAGGCTATCAGGCTTTGCAAGCAAGTGCCTCTAATCACTAAACCATCTCTCCAGCCTTTTTTATCCTAAATTTTAAATACTTTTTCTGTTCATTTTTTATTTTATCAAACATCTGGAACTGTTTTAACTTTGGTTAAAGTATTTCTTTGTAAACATTTTTATGGAAAAGGAACACCTTTATCCAATTGAAAAAATGTATTTCCCTGTCTTTAATTTAGGTTCTTAAATTTACGAATCAGAAGAGTTTTTAAATGCTTACTAGCTATTCATAATACCTGAAATGTTAATTTCCATTTTTATTCTAGTTTATCTTAATGTAGTAGGATTGATTACTCTTATTATCTATATAGTGAGTATTCCCTTCTTGTCTTTCGCTTTTCTTTTCCGCTCCTTAAATTGGTTTCTTTTTAAGTTATTGCTTGTATCATAAGAAATGTGCCTAGAGTATACTTTCTGTGTTTCCTTAATAAGATTTAATAATATTTAATTAGATCCCTTGCTAATAGTCTATACACAATAGCTTAGTAAGGTGAAATACAGCCTGTTTAGAACTTTGATGCACACCTGCTCCCTCATTAGAAGAAAGAATATTTAAGACCCCAACTCCTGAAGTCTAGCTTCTTCAGATAAGGCACATATTTTACCCTTGTGGAAATCCCCTACTTCTGTACCAAGAACATTTGCTGTAGAATATATATAAGGTAGTACCAATTTTTAAAAATTACCTTTGTTCTGTCACCTTCTGTAAGATAAAACAGAATCAAGGGTAGGTTTTAAAATGTAATTGTCCCTGAAAAAATAATTTTGTTGAGCTTTTCTTGTAATGGGAACAAAACCATTTAACAATATGTATGAGCAAATCTTATGATGGTACCCCCCCCCAATCTCCTTCCTCCCTTTTCCCAGTCCTTTGGGTATCCTCAGTGGGCATACTGGCTCAGTCCATGGAGTATAGGAGGTTATAAACAGCCCAAGAGGTAGCCAGTTGTTCCCCACCTTTGTGTGTTGTTGCTGAGGGGGGCAATGTCTCTGGATATTCTCCCCCACCATGGCTCTTAAGTGTCTCTGGGTTTCTGCTTTGGGTTCTGTTGGATATCATTGGTGTCTGTCTCTTTGACCTATCCTGGGTTATCTGACTTGCTGTGGTGATAGGTCTCTTGTTTATCACACCACTTCCTCATAGGTTTCATTTGGGGCCTACACATAGGCCAGGGATGGTTTGTCTTCTGCCATGGCCTGTTGATGGAATTGGGTTGACCGTGGCTCTCTCACTGCCTTCTGAAAAATGCAAACAGAATCTCCATCAGAGAGTGAGATCAGTATAGGTTAAGTGAGACATTGCTATTTTGGCAAGATTCTATTGGGTGTAGCCTCTCTATAGCTCTCTAGTAGTGGGAATTTCCCCTTCGAGCCCCATAAGATTTTGCCCTAGATCCCAATTCCAGTTAAGGGTTCCTTGTCACTGAGTGGATCTCAGCCAATTTGAAAGCCGTTGATCCCCCCTCTCCCCTCAGGTTTTGCTGCCACTATTATACAGGTGATCTCTTCTTCACTTGCTATAAAGCAGTGTGTTCAGCATTCTCATGACATCAGTCTGAATTGTGAACAAGTGGTCTCTGCTTTCTCCAAATATGACTTTCTGTGGATTCTTCAGCAATAGGGTTTTACCTTTGGCCTGGGGTGGGTATTCAAGAGCTTTGACAGAAGCCTGTTTTGTTTTGGGGACCTCATTAGGTCTCTTTGCAACAGCTCAGTGTAGGAAGGAACCAATGACTGGGACAGGGAGTTGTAGGTCTGATCAATTTTTCATGAGGTTAGGCTTCCTCCCCTTCTGTTCATGGCTCCTCTTACCAGTTAATGCCCACAGCTTACTTGAGAGCTTGCTGTATAAAATTAAGGACTTTATCTTATCGATTTATTATTGGTTTAGCTTATTGTATAGGTCCCCCTACCTTCCCATCCCCCCCATTCCTTCCCTTCCCTTTTACAGTCTCTTAATTTGCCTGTCAGGTTTGCTTAGAGTTTAAGCATAATCCTAACCAGAACCACATATGAGGAAGAATATGCGGTGTTTGTCTCTCAGATTTTGTATGAGTTCACTAAATATGATTTGCTCAAGTCCGTCCACTTTTCTTTAAATTTCCTTTTCATTTTTTTTCTTTCAGCTGAATAGAATTCCATCACGTAAATGTACCACAATTTTGATATCCATTCATCCAGAGATGGGTATTTGGTTTGATTCTAATTCTTTGTTATTATGAATTGAGTTGCTGTAAACATGATTGAGCAAATGTCTCTGTGCTGAGGCGTGAAATCTTGAGGGTAGATGCTTGGTAGAGGGGTAGCTGGGTCCATTGGTAGCTCTTTATCCATTCTGTTCAGGAGTCTCCACAGTACTTTCTAAGTAAAGTTTTAAAAAAGTTTTCTAAGTAAAGTTTCTAAGTAAGTTTAGCAGTGTAAGATACATCTAGGAGAGTTCCTTCTTTGGTCCTGTCTGTTTGGAGTTCTGTGGACTTCTATCTAGACCAGCCTTTCTCTTGTAAGATAAGGAAAATTTTCTTGTATAATTTTGTTGTAAATATTTCCTATGCCTTTGGTCTGGGTTTCTTCTCCCTCTGGGATCCCCATCATCCTGAGATTTGGTCTCTAGGGTATCCCACAGGTCTCTCATATTTTGTTCCCATTTTTTTTAACTTATTGAAACCTATGGAATCCCTATTCCTTGTGTCTTATCTTCAAGGTCTGAGAGTATGTCCTCCAGATTATCAAGTCTGGAACTGATAGAATCATAGGAGTCTTTTAGAACCTCTGTTTAATTTTTAGTTTCTGTTATATTTTTATTCATAGTCTCCATTTCTCTGGTGAGTTCCAATTTTCAATCTAGTTTTGTTTTTGCTAACATTTCCTGAAATTCACTCTTGTTTGGTTAAAGTCCTCATCTAACTTACTCAGCTGATTGTCTAGCTCCTCCCATAATTGGTTCACCTTCAATTCACTTAATGTTTTTTAATTCATTCATATTTTTCTCCATTAAATTCAATCTGATGTCTATGTTTGTTTTGCTGAACTTCATCTGATTTATATCTTTTTTGACATTTTCTATTTCAGCCATCACCCTCTTCATGAACTCATTGCAGTTATGGCCAGGCGTTGTATTATTGTCCTTTGGGGATTGTATATTTGTTATCTCCCCTGTGTTCTCACTGGCCTCTTCCATTGTAGGGCTACGTGTCCTAGGTTGAGGAGACTCAGCTTGAATTGCTATGGTTTGTTTTTTTTTTAACATTGGTTTCTGCCCATTTCTGGATAAGGGTGTATGTTTTCTTGATGCAGGGGCCAATATAAGTTTTTGTTGGATATGTGATGAGTGTTCTGTGAACCAGTTGGGTTTGGGTTAACGTTACAATCCCAGATGTGTTAGTTACAGAGGTTACAGGTGTGCCAGCCCTTTTAGGCTGGTAACTAGTTATATCATATTTTATGGAGGTCAGAGATCTTCTCTGGCTGAAGTCTTTGCTGTGTCTTGCTACCGGGACTAAGGGATGTTTAGAGCTGACCTACTTGCCCTTCTTTCCCCTCTGTATCCCAGCTGGGTGGGTGGGTTGTAGAGATTCCCCCTGCTACTCCCCCCCACACACACACAGGTGCCTGCCAGAGAACTATTTCTGTCTAGTTAGATTTGGGCCACAGCACCCTTGGGGAGTGTTGTTCAGTGTGCTCCCCTCCTACAAGTGTGAGCTCTAGGTTTAAACTCCACAAGAATGTCTCCTGTATAGGACATCTGTGCCCAGGCAGTTTCTGTTCTTCACCAGACTGGAGCACCCTGTACCCAAATGCTCAGGCTTGGAGCCACATAGGCCCCCTTCCACTGACTGGGTTGCAACAGTGGTAACACCCCCAGAACTCCAGTCTCGAGCCCAGTAGCTGTTCACCAGCCTGCAGCAGGCAGAACTGGATTCCGACCTATCCCCTCTAGGTGGGCCTGACCTGCTACCACACACAGGTTCCTTCCCTTCCCCTCTGATATCCCACATCCCTCACCTGCCCCCCTCACCAGACTTAGTGTTGTTTTTGATACGGGTTGCTGCTAATTAATAGTAAGCAACGCGGGGGGGGGGGAGAGTTTTGGAATCCTCCCTTCCCCCTCCTCCTACTCCGAGTTCTTGTTCTCTAATGCCAAAGAATTGTACACAGGGACAGAATTAAATTTTAATTATACATTTATTCTAATTTAGTAGATCAGGAAAAGGGGAGTTGGATGGGGAAATTGGATGTGGGAAGTCATATAAAGTTTTCTCGCCACCAGTGTGGGGAAAACACGTGTCAGAGAGTTCATAGAGCTTTTACTATTTAGTTAGATAAACAGCCCAAGAAAAGATTACAGAAAGGCTCCCTTTGTGAAAGAGAGAGGTTCGTGAGAGAAAGGTCTGGAGCCTGCCCCCTACCCCAGCGGGGTAGGGGTACAGGCCTTACCTCACTGAGGCCTGGGTCAGCAGTCCTTCTACTCCATTGCCATGTGGGAAAAGAGGGGTTACTTCCTCCAGGGAAGCTAGTTTTAAGTCCTCCCCAGGTGAGTTAGAGGGACAGCTGATTGGTTCATATCTGACCAATCAGTTTTAGCACCTAGGTTGTAGCTCTAACTAGACACCTCCCATTCAAAGGGAGGGGCTGGAAGGGGAGGAGCGGTCCCTATACACACCTGACTGTCACATTTTGACCTCTGGGAAGATGTCATTGGCTGCTTTCTCCTCATGTCCTGTAGCTCACACTGCCGAGTGGGGCTGGTCGCCCTGGTCTGAGTCTGCCCAAGATGTGCCTGAGGCTGTGGGCTGGCTGGGTCTTGGTGGCGTAGATCCACAGTGCTGGACACTGAAGGCTCTGGCTGCTGGTCACTGGCTCCCTGAACCAGTTTCCAGTGAGCAGTCTCTGTCTGGTCGCAGGCGTGTCTCCTTCGTGCATGGAAAGCTCACTGCTGTGCTTCCATGGGCAACTACATGGCTGGCTGCCGAGCCACTGGGATGGTGAAGCCCCAGACTCTCCTGATTCTCTGCTGTGAAATTTCTGGTAAAAAAGAGTGTATTCTGCAGTCTCTGTTTCCTTTGCTCTATTGTGTCTATACCTGCACCATCTTAACCATCTTAAGCCAACAATATCTTTATACTAAAAATGACCGTGAATTTTATGTAACTTTTATTAAAGATTAATAGTATAATGTTAAAGCATAAATCTGTAAACCCAATCGGATGAGTTAGAGCAATGCTCATTAACTTTATGTGGATGTCTTTAAAAGACATCATAAACTGGGCGTGGTGTCAGACACCTTTAATCCCAGCACTCAGGAGGCAGAGATAGGAGGATCACCATGAGTTTTGAGGCCAGCCTTGGACTAAAGCAAGAATATCCTAGTGGTAGAACACTTACTTAGTACCTATGAAACCCTGGTCTGGATCCCCAGAACTTCCAAAACAAAATAATTTTAAAAGTAGCCATACCATATTAACTTTGATATAATTTTAATGAGAATTACATGATCTTGAATATAAAAATGTATGGTCTCTGAATAATTTGTTGGCTTTTTTTACTACAGCCAGTCAAAAATGATAGGTTGTAGGGCTGGGAATATTGCTCAGTGGTTAAAGGCACTTGCTTACAAAGCCTGGTGACCTGGGTTCAATTGTCCAGTACCCATGTAAAGCCAGATGCACAAAGTGGCACATTTATCTGGAGTTTGTTAGCAGCATCTAGAGGTCCTGGCCCACCCATATTCTTTCTTGTAAATAAATAAAAATTTAGAATGACAGTTGTAAAATTATAAGCATTAGCCTGATAAACTAATCTTCAAAAGGTGAATATTGCACTCAAGAGGCTGAGACATTCCAAAGGATTCCTGATAATTTGATGTTAGCCTGGGTTACTGAGTGAGACGGATCTTGTGTTTAAAAACACGGTTGGGGGCTGCAGAGATGGCTCAACTGTTATGGCACTTGACTGCAAAGCCTAAAGACCAGAGTTCAGTTCCCCAGTACCTGTGGAAACCCAGATGCACAGAGTGTGGCTAGAGGCCATTCTCTCTCTCTCTCTCTCTCTCTCTCTCTCTCTCTCTCTCTCTCTCTCTCTCTCTCCCTCCCTCTCTCTCTCTCTCTCTCTCTCTCTCTCTCTCTCTCTCTCTCTCTCTCCCCCCCCTCTCTCTCTGTTTGCAAATATATTATTTTTTTAAAAAAAAGATTGGCTACTAAAGCCAAATTGTAAGCAAGCTACAGTTAAAAGAAAAGGTCATGTAGGCACAATTCATTTTACTCAATGGAGATAATCTCCAAAAGCATGTTTTAAAAGGCAGTTGCTACTGGACAAACCAAAATACCCTAAGTGAATTTACTGCTTTTAAACAGTCTATATTTAATCTATATAATTACTTATGAATTTAAATAAGTTCCAAATGTATTGTATATGTTCAATAAAACAATAATGGTAATTATAAGCTCTAATAAGGTTTTCATGTAGGACATGCATATAGATCTCTTAGGCTACTCATTAAAACATAATGCTAATGAGTAGGCATAAAGATGTCCTTATATCCAGCTGTGGTGTGCATTCCTTGAATTCCAGGTCAGCCTGGACTACAGTGAGACCCTGCCTCAAAAACAAAAAAGATGTCCTTACATCAGGTCAAAGACTTTACCTCCTACCAACATTTGATATTAACAATTCAGATGTTAAACCAGTTTTTTTTTGGGTCTGTGTGTGTGTGTGTGTTGTTGTTGTTGTTGTTGTTGTTGGAGACCAGTCTGGGCTACATGGTGAGGCCCTGTTTCCAAGAACACACACACACAAAATTGGTTTAGCATCTTAATTGTTAATATTGAGAAATCTTATCTGTTTTTATACCAGATGTTTATAGAATGGCAAAAAGGTATTTGTGACATAGCATACAGTAATTTTCTTATTCTTGGTCTTAGAAGTTAAAAAGAGAGAAAAGTGACCAAAGCCAAACTCAAAAGACTAAGCACACAAGTAGCCCCCCTCACCAAAAAATATGCTAAAACAAGGTACTATAGGAAAAATCATTTTCCAGAGTCATTGTGATCCAGCATAGCATAACCTTTTCTTCTACATGTACTTTACTGATCACTTAAACCTCTAGGAGTATTTTTTTTTTTTTTGGAAGGGAAAAGGTGAAAATAAGACCTCACTATATAATATATGATGGCCTCTAACTCATATCCTTCTGCCTCAGCCTCCTAAATGCTGGGATTATAGCTCTGACTCTGAACCACCACCAGCTCAAAGGATATTCGCAATATTTCATAGACTGTTTCTCTCCCTACTCCTCCTCTTCCATCCATCTCTCTCTCACTCACATTTGTTTTTGAGACAGAGTTCCCTTATATAGCTTTGAACTCAGTTCTCCTGCCTTCACCTCCAAAGTTCTGGGGTTGATAGGCTTGTGATTATGATTAATTCTCAAGCATTTCTCATACTACCTTACTAAATATTTTTGTTTATTTCTGCAGAATAATCCCTTCTTCATTTTTTAATACTCTAATAACTTTGTATATTTATATAAGGCAAAAATGAGCCATGTATTTATGAAGAATTCATGTAGTTCAAGTGCCTAATTGGACTCATAAGTGAAAGTGTGTTGAATAAAGGCAGAACATGGAGAATTTTTTGTTTGTTTGGTTCCAGGTTGACCTGGAACCCACTCTCTATATAGCCCAGGTTGGTATTGAACTCACAGAAATCCTCCTCATCAGCCTCCCAAGTGCTGGGATTAGTCGAGAGCCACCACTGGTTTAACATTGAAAATTTTATGGACAAGATTTTCATCCATGTCATTGAAGAGAAGGAAATGTGCTTTTTTTTAAATAAATATTTTATCTATTCATTTTCAAGCAGAGAGAGAGAGAGAGAGAGAGAGAGAGAGAGAGAGAGAGAATGAGAACCAGGGCCACCACCTGTGGGTCTGGCTTATGTGGGTCCTGGGGAATTGAACCCGGGGCTTTAGGCACTAGAGGCAAGTGCCTTAACCACTGAGCCATCTCTCCAGCCCGGAAACGTGCTTTTTTGAGACTATAATTGAGGGCATTGTGAAGTGATGAAAATTTGCTATAATCTTTCAACAACTTTGCTTTTGTTATTCTCATTCCTCTGCTAGCCAGAAAAATACTACTTTCATACTTATACTACTATTTGGAGAATGCTGGTCTGTAGAGAAAAGCATGGTTAGCCATAAATACATACTTTGGAAACAAAAATCTGTAGCACAAAACAATTGGTTACTTATTCCTCTTAGCCTTAAATTATGAGCTTTATCCATCACTTATTTGTAAACACAACCTCCCAATCTTGAAAGTAGTCTCACTGCACGGATCGAGCAAACAAAGTTAAGTCGTTTATACTAGCATTTGCTCCACCTCTTACCATTTCAGTTTGTTCTGATGATCAGACTGGAGGTGTAAGTAGTATTCAGTGCTCCAACATCTGTGCCTCAGAGTAGAATTGGAAAACATTGGTAATCTTTAGTTTCAAAACGATTTTTTACCTCTTTCCACTGAAAATAGCATGTTTATTAAATGTAGTATACATAGCTTTAAAAAACTCTCTTTAAAAACATTCAATATAGGAGACTGGAGAGATGGCTCAGCAGTTAAGGCACTTGCCTGCAAAGCCTAACCACCTGGATTTGGTTCCCCAGTACTCAAGTGACACCAGATGCACAAAGTGGTGCACACACCTGAAGTTTGTTTGCAGTGGTTAGAGGCCCTGCATACCCATTCATATACATTCCCTCCCTCCCCTTGCAAATAAAATTTTTAAAAAACTTTTAAATTCAATATAAAATTTCCAAACATAGGGCTGGAGAGATGACCCAACAGTTAGGGTGTTTGCCTGCAAAGCCCAAGGACAACCGTTTGATTCCCCAGTACCCATGAGGCACAGTGGTGTGTGTGTATCTGGAGTTCATTTGCAGTGTCTAGAGGCCCTGGTGTGCCCGTTCTCTATCTGTATCTCTGCTTGCAAATAAATATTTTTTTAATTTCAAAATTATTGCTTCTAAGGAATTCTTACATTTGTGTTTGGGCTAGCAACATAGATTATAACTGTCACTGGTGTTTTGCTATTGAAATCTATTTAAACTTTCTTTTTTTTTGGAACCAGTCCCTGACTAGTGGAATTTCTGGGTTCAAGCAATCTTCCTGTTTGAGGTGCCCAACTTTGATGTACGGTTTTTTGAATAGCTTTGATGTTGAAAGGGAAAATGAAACTGAACAAAAGTAAAAGTGAAACTTAGAATGTGAATCAAGTATACTAACTTCAAAAAGCTTTTTAGTAATTCATCCTTTTTTCATTTCTTTCTTTTCTGTTTATAGCCTTCTTTCCCCTTAAGCACAGTGTTACAGGTCTCATCACTACTGCAGGTTAGCCACATTGACCCACAGTGCCCATTGTCATCTACAATGAGGCTTACAATGGTTTATTTTGGTGCTAGAAAGCTTGTTTTTCGGATGCGTTCTTTAAATATCTTGGTAATTGAAGTATTAGTTCAATTTAGTCCAAATTAGTTTACTTGACATGGTCTTTTTTTGTTTTTGTTTTGTTTGTTTTTTGAGGTAGGGTCTCGCTGTAGTCCGGGCTGACCTGGAATTCACTATGTAATCTCAAGGTGGCCCTGAACTCATGGCAGTCCTCCTACCTCTGCCTCCAGAGTGCTGGGATTAAAGGTGTGTGCCACCACGCCCGACTGACATGGTTTTTTTAATTGCCTTGATAGAGTAGATTTAGATTACCAGAGTGAGCAGTTGTTCTTTGAAAGGAGACCTGGAAAATTGATCTTTAAAAAATGGGCAGAATATGGCATGTTGAACTAAGAAACGACTGAAGCTGTTGTCAAGTGCCACCAAACGCTGCAGCTGCAGCCCCTCTTGTCCAACAGCAGGTGTGATAGACTCCACAGCGTTAAGGAGTTTGGCAGAGCATATTTTGCCTCCCACACAAAGCAATTCATCCTCCTTTGTGATTTGTTTACGTTACTTTGTAAGAGATCTTTTAAATAAAACTATACAGACAACAGTTGCTATAACATATCTTGAATTTCTTAGTTCTATAGGGAAGGAAGAGGTGATGTTGGAGTGACACTCAAGTGTCCCTCTTAACACACCTTGGTTATTGTAAACACTATTTTGAAGTAGTGTTCTTGAGTTCAGACCCTCTTTTCCAGAGGGCAGTTTCAAGTCTCCACACTTATTTGGACTCTGCTCAGTGTTAGTACAATGAAGGGCTTTTGTTGGGGGGGGGGGTGGAGGTGGAGATTTTTCTTTTTTTTTTTCTTTTTTGTTTTTTGAGGTAGGATTTCGCTGACCTGGAATTCACTATGTAGTCCCAGATTGGTTTCAAGCTCATGTCTATCCTCCTCCCTCTGCCTCCCAAGTGCTGGGATGAAAGGCATATGCCACCACACCCAGCAACACTGTACTTGATCCACATACTATGTGAGTTACATTTAATTTTTTAAAAATTAATTTGCAGGAACCAAAAAAAAAAAAAAAAGCCGGGCATGGTGGCGCATGCCTTTAATCCCAGCACTCGTGAGGCAGAGGTAGGAGGATTGCTGTGAGTTCAAGGCCACCCTGAGACTACATAGTGAATTCCAGGTCAGCCTGGGCTAGAATGAGACCCTACCTCAAACCCCCCCAAAAAAAATTAATTTGCAGGGAAGGAGAGGGAGAGAATGGGTACTCCAGGACCTCTTGGCACTGCAGATGAACTTCAGATGCATGTGCTACTTTGTGAATCTGGCTTTATGTACGAAGGAATTGAGCCAGGAATTGAGCCTGAGCCTTCAGGCTTTACAAGCAAGCACCTTTTAACTACCAAGCCATCTCTTTAGCCCAATTTACCTTTAATTTTAAAAGAAATAGGAGGAGATGGCTCTGAGTAAAGCACTTGCCACACAAGTATGAAGATCTGAGTTCAGATCTCCTACACCCATGTTAAAGCCAGGTATGGTGGCACATGCCTGTAATCCCAGTGCTGGGGAGATAGTATTAGGTGCAGTGACAAACATTTAATTGTAGCACACAGGAAGCTGAGGTAGGAGAATTGCTATGAGTTCGAGAGCAGCCTGGAGCTACAGAGTAAGTTCCAGGTCAGCCTGGGCTAGAGTTGAGACCCTACTCAAAAAAAAAAAAGAGAGAGAGAGAGTTTTAAATCTAAAAGTATTTTTCAGTACCAAGAGATTGATACTATACTAAGAATCTTCTAGACTGTCAAAATCACATAACAATAGAGAACAGAACAAACTGAGCTACTTTGGCAGCTATGGAATGTTTGGAGTAAGAGACAAAATGAGGCTTCAAACATACTATGGTGATGTTAGTAGAAAGGCAGGAGACATTGCTGGTGAAGATGAGAGTTAAATAGGTAATGATTAAGAACATGATTGACAAATTTTTTATGCTTGAGTTTTCTCATTTGGAAAAGAGAGTTAAGTGTAAGACATGTTTAGCAGCCAGGTGTGGTAGCCCATGCCTTTAATCTTGGTGCTGGGATTAGAGGCATGTGCCACCACACCCTTCTGGTGTTTTATTCTTTTTGTTCGTTTGGTTTTGTGGGTGTTTTTTTTGTTGTTGTTTGTTTGTTTGTTTGTTTTGTTTAGCAACTTCTTGCTAAGTAGACAGTACTTTCATGAATTAAATTTGAAACATAAAGGCCTTTCTTTATGTGTTTCTAAAACAGCTTGCAGCTGGTGAAAATATTGATAAGAGGATCCCGAACCTGGGTTGTGTGAAGATAATATTAGTTGAAGTTCAGACATTTTTAATGCAGAATGGTATAGAAGATAGCCAAGAACAGAACTTTAGGTTAATAGGACCAGGGTATGGGGAGATGGGAGAGTTTATGGGTTGGAGAAAGGAGAGCTGTCCATTCGAATAACAGAATTGAGTAATTTCACACAAAGCAGAAGAACCTCAAGACGAGGGATGCTTAGCGGAGCCGGTGATGCAAATTGCAGCTTGGCAGTGAGGACTGAGAAGGGTCTTTGGGCTAAGGCCATATTCCTGCTGGCTTTTTAAAATGCTTTCATCCATTTAAATTGTGTAATTTAGTATCGTAGTCAGCCACACGCCGCTGGGATGAATCTTCAACCAGGCACAATTTGGGGGAGGAAAGTATTTATTGAAACTACAGATTGAGGGGAAGTTCCGTAACAGCAAAAGAGGCTGGTCCTCTTTCACTGGTCCGAGCAGAGAGAGAAACCCATCACCAACATCACACACACAGAACAGCAAACAGGCAGGAACCAAGGAGAGAATTTCTTCCCCTTTATATAGGTTTTGGGTGGGGTCTTGTAACCCTTTCCCAGACTTAATGGCTTCCTGAGTCTCTGGAATTACCATCCTGCATTGCCCATACAGGAAAGGATGTTTACTTTTAGCTCCTTTGAGCTTTTTTACGTTCTGCCCCTTGCTGAGAGGCTGCCTTCCTGTAAACATCCTCAGACCCACCCAAGATATTTAAAAAGAACAAGTTGACAACAAAACCTAACCACCTCATTTAGTGTGCATTTTCTCTTCTGTATTGGCACAATTTTGTGCAACTATAATCAATTTTTAGGCCTTTTTCATCACCCCAAAAACTTTGGCAATTAATAGTGATTTCCCATTCCCACCTTCACCAACTTTCACATCCAATTTTCTTTCATAAAACAGCATAGCTGTTATTAAATATAATTTTAAGGGGCTTGAGGGTAATTAAATTTGTTGACTCTTGTGACTATTATTTTTATAAAAAGTACAATTTTTGTTTTAGTTACTAGAGGAAACATGTCCACATCCCTATAAGGCTATTTTTAAAAAAATATTTATGTTAGATTGGAAAATGACCACCATGAGATACCGCTCTGAAGGAAAAGCTTTAATCAGAGGAAAGGGACCCCGAGCTCCAGGCTATCTCCTAAATGGGAAAAGAGCATAAGGCAAGATCAGATGAGGGTTTTAAGGGGAATGTCCAGGTTGGGGGATGGGCCGGATGACATCAGGAAGGACAGTCCCTCCAGCCAGACAAGAGACAGCAGGTAGGGGACTTTATCTCCTGTTTAGGAGGCAGGCTTTGGTTCCAGTGTTGAAACTTCTCTTGAGGCTGGTTGCGGGAGGAAACCAAGGTGTTGCCGGAATTCCAACCTAACTATTTATTTGTAAACAGAGAAATGGAGAGGGAGGAGTGTGTATGGGCACACCAGGGCCTCTAGCCACTGCAAATGAACTCCAGATGCATCTGCTACTTTGTGCATCTGGCTCACATGGGTCCTGGGGAATTGAACCTGAGTCCTTAGGCTCTGGAGGCAAGTATCTTAACCTCTGATCCATCTCTCCATCCCTATAAGGCTATTTTTAAAGTGGTTCCTAGTAAGGTTATTGCTGTTTGAAGACAACTAGTCTTACTATTTTCATTCTAGAGAGAAGTCAAGTTGGTGTCTGAGAATTACACAAGCTGCTACCTTCAGCCATCTTGTGACTATGACTGCCATGTGGCTGCAGATATCAGACAAGTCATTTTTGGTGCCTTTGAACTGAATCATATATATATATAACCATTATGAGTAAGTAATACTTAAGATACATTTCTAAATCTGATGTGGTAAATTTCAGGAGTATGTGGTGTTGGGATAAACTTAATTCATCTGTAGTTTCATGTTGCTGATAATGCTTATTTTTCTTCTTTCAGAATTACCTCTATGAGCTTTAGGCAACACTGTTATTAAGTGACCCAGACAGGTTTGTCTTTACCTAACTGTAGCTTTCTGGTACAGAGAACATAAGATGGCCGCATCAGCTCATGAAAGCAAGTAAGTCATTATGTCCAGACTCTGTTTTGCTACTGTTTCTTCTCTTCCCCTTATTAAAAAATGTTCTTTTTCCTTGTTTTCTAGAATTGAACCCAGTCAAAATGGTAAGAAATTACTTCATTTGTTCTAACAGTTTTTTCCCTAGTGCTTCAGTCACAAAGTAATCAGTTCTCTTTTGCCCTGATTTCTTAAAGTTGTCCTCTCTCCGTGGAAAGGGAAATTAATTGTTCAAGGTTGTTTGCTAAGTGATATAACTCTGTGGTCCACGTATGGTGCAGTCATTCCAGCACATCTGTAAGTAGTACATTTTTGTGTCCTTATTCATACATCACATTAGAGGTTTGTCTTTTCTCCAAAACAAGTCAAATTTGCCCAGAGAGCAAGACTGCACTTAGACTCCTGTGATTGAGGTTTTATAGAGATTAGCCAGACATGGGTAGCAGGTGTCTGCAGTTCCTGTTATTCAGGAGGCTGAAGAGAAGTAGGAGGGTCACTTCAGCCTACAAGTATGAAACTAGCCTGGTGACATAGCAAGACCTCATCTCAAAACAGAAATTTGTCCTGTGATCACGTTCCCATTAGTGGGTTAGAATTTACATCACCTGTGTCATGGTCCTAAACTCTATATATCTACTCACATATACCCTGATCTAAAACCAAGCAGTACTTCACATAAGTGCTATCTGTTAAGATCTCAGAATGAAGTCCCAGTACTGGAATAAAACATTAAACCACTTCTCTATAGTGTTGCTGTTAATCTAACCAAAGAAACATTAGGCTTACCCAGGTAGAGAAGCATTCTGCAAAAATGGTCTTTATTTTTTAAGATTGAGGCTGGGGAGGTTACTTGGTGGTTAAAGGTACTGGTTTGCAAAGTCCTGCTGGCCCAGGTTCAGTTCCCTAATATATAAAGGAAACCGAAAAGACATTGTGTCATCCTGTAGAGGAAATACTTTCTTTTGTTATAAAGGATCTTGAACTTTTTTTTTTCTGGTTGGTATGATGGGTGGTTTTTTTTGTTTTTAAAGATCAGAGTGAGGCAACAAAATTTGAATAAAGTTGTTACTGTGAATTTTCCTGATTTGGTAGTTTCTTTGTTATAGGAGAAGATTTTTCTTTAAAACAAAAGTTTTATGTGCATGTGTATATATGCACCAGAGTGTCTTACTACTGCAAAGGAATGTCTCTCTGGCTTTGCAAGCAAGTACCTTTAACTTTTGAGCCATCAGAACACAGCCCCAGGAAGTTTTCTTTCTAAATTTATTTGAGAGAGAATGAAAGAGTATTGGCATGCCAGAACCTCCAGTCATTGCAAATAAACTCCATTGACTCATGAACCACTTTGTGTGTATGGCTTTATGTGGGTATCGGGGAATCCAACCCAAGCTGTCAGGCTTTTTGTAAGTAAGTGCTTTTAATTACTGAGCCATCATCTCTCCAGTCCAAGGCTTTTTTTTTTATTCATTTTTTTTTAATATTCATTTTCAAGCAGAGAGAGAGAGAGAGAGAGAGAACACCAGGGCCACCACCTTGTTGGTCTGGCCCATGTGGGTCCTGGGGAATTGAACCCAGGGCCTCAGGCACTGGAGGCAAGTGCCTTAACCGCTGAGCCATCTCTCCAGCCCAAGGCTTTGTTTTTGAAGGAAACATACAAAGAAATAATTGAGATAAAAGGACATCTTGTTTGTCTCTTATTCTCAAAAGCATCAAACAAATTAGTGTGTATGTATAGAGAGAACAATAAAGATGGTGCACTGTGTACAGGAATTCTTGTGCCTTTTTTTAAACAACTTTTCTAGTCTGATAGTATTTCAAAATAAGTAGTTTTTAAATTTTTTTTGAGAGAAAGTAATAGTGTACATGGATATGCCAGGGCAGACAAACTCCAAACATAGGCACCACTTTGTGCATCTGGCTTTATGTAGGTCTTGAAGAATCAAACCCAGGCCAGCAGACTTTGCATGTGTCTCAGCTATCTCCCAAGCACCCGTAATAAGTTCTGAAGAAAGAAAAAGTTATTGGGGGGTGATGCAAAAGGTCTCTGTATTTCATTCGGTGGCATGGTACAATATTACCAATAATTTTCAACTCAGCATAATGTTTCATAGTTTCAATATCCAGCTTTTACTTCTGGATATTTTGCCAAAATATGGGTATTCAGAAAATACGAATATATTTGTGAACCACATTTATGGGTCACCTGAAACTATGCTACTTATAAATGTGTATTAACCTGAATTTAAGTACTTTAGCTTGAATTTATATTAGAAAACTAGGAATTATAGAGCTGTTTATTACTTTGATAATTTTTGTTTGTTTTAGGCCACAGGAACTAGATTTTAAGTATGTAATGAAAGTGTCTTCTTTGAAAGAAAGACTACCAGAAGATGCCTTTAGAAGACAGAATTACTTGGAGCAGAAAGGTTTGTTGAAATGTAATGGCACACTATCCAGAGCTTCGTTCCAGTTATTGTCAATTCTGTCTTTCATACATATAAACACACTATAAGTGTCATCATAATTTTTCTTTATTAGAGAGAGAGAAGGGCATGCGTCTGGCTGTACATGGGTACTGGGGAATCGAACTCCAGTCCTTAGGATTTGCAGGCAAGCACCTTAACTGCTGAGCCATCTCTTCGGCCCACAAGTTATTCTTAAAACTACCTTTAATGTAGAATACTCTGAGGACTGAGTAAATAAACCAAAAATAGCTAGAAACTCATACCCATTCAAGCACAACAGAAACTTTTTTAAACTTTTTTTTGGTAGCTTCTATAATTTTAAACCATAAACCATTATGATTCCCTTCCCGTCCTCCCTCATATTTCTTTCCCCCTCAATTAGTCTCTGTTTTCACAACAGAAATTTTTGATGTTTTTATTTGTGTACTAATTTATTTGTCTACTAAGCTCAAACAAATGAAAAAGTATAGAAAAAGAAGAAAAGAACAAAGAAAAACAATATATTGGAAGAAAATTTTTGGTCATGTAGGTTAACTCAGAACATTGACATTTATTTTGCCTGGTATTAATACTGTAGCAATGTCAAGGAAATCATATAGTTTTAAAAGTTACTATCTTTGTAAAAGTTTTATGATGAAATATTGTGAGTTTGAGTAGAATTAGTTCTTTCATAATATGACAACATATAATGAAGTATAAATAATTGCACATTAAAAATGCTCCATTTTTCTGATTTCCTTTGCAGTTTATTGCCAAAATTTGTGCTTCAATTTGTATGAGGTGGAGTTGTCAAACAAACAAGGGGGAAATATAGATAAACTAACAGAATACATTAAAAGTAAACAATTGGTAAGAGTTACTAATTTATATTATATTTTTTCTTAAATAAATTAATATCTAAGTATTATCTGAGTTACTTTAGCTTGTTGAAAGGATTTTTGCTGCTTAATATTCATTGACATATTTTGACTGTTTTCACTTACCCTATATCTCTATTTTATTTGCAAGCAAAGAGACAGAGAGAATGGGCATACCGGGTACTTCAGCCACTGCAAAAAAATTACAAGTTTACATGAATTTTTGTAGTTCCTATAATACAGGAATACGTTTCTACTAAGCCAAGGAATTCTGTCATGTTAACCTGGATTCTTTAGCATGAGGATATTTAAATAGAAACAAAATATCATTCAGCTTTTTGCTTGGTTTTGGTTTTAGTTTTATCAAGATAGGGTCTCACTTTACCCCAGTCTAACCTGAAACTCACTGTCTAGTCCCAGGCTACCTCACACTCAAATTGATTCTCCTCCCTCTACTTTTTGAGTATTGGGATGAAAAGTATGCTACCACACCTAGCTCCATTCATCTTTTCTAATGAATAATTCCTAAACTTTATTATTTGCTTGCTTGCTTATTTATTTGTTTGTTTGTGAAGAGTCCTGAGATAGCTCACCTTAAATAAATGAGAGGTTGGTATAATCACGGTCCTACAATAGAAGAGAGAGACTGAAGAATCTTATATCATATATTTTTTTATTTTTATTTTAATTTTTTTAGGCAATCATCAAATGCTTAGAAGATAGAGGAGTTTTCATTTTGCTTACATCATCAGCCTTAATACCAGAATCTGGTAAGGACAGGTTTAAAATACTGTTTTTCAATATATTTACTTTTATGAGATCAACAGCCTAATTTTTCTTCTCTTGATTCTTACTCTGTAGATATTGGAGAGGACCAGATGGGTCTACATGGGTTACATTTATTCCATTCACCTCTGTCAACAGGTGAGGATACAGTGGCATCCAGTCTACTTATCTGTTGGATATTTTTCAGTCCTCATCTGACTACTCAGTAGTACTTGACACTATTGCTTTTTCTTCTTCTTCTTTTTTTTTAATATTTTATTTATTCATTTTCAAGCAGAGAGAGAGAGAGGAGACAGAGAGAGAGAGAGAGAGAGAGAGAGAGAGAGAGAGAGAGAGAGAGAGCGCACCAGGCCTACCACCTTGTGGGTCTGGCATATGTGGGTACTGAGGAATTGAACCTGGGACTTTAGGCACTGGAGGCAAGTGCCTTAACCGCTGAGCCATCTCTCCAGCCCTGCTTTTTCTTCTTAAGCAGCTTTCTACCCTTAACCTTCTTGGTTCACCTTAGCTGCCTACCTCTGTGGGCATATGCACCCCTTCCTTTGACTTCAGACCCACATCTCAAATTTTTACCGACATTTCTATCTTAGCTCTCCAAAACACTCCCAATTCAGTTTGACTAAAAAGTATAGTATTTGTCACGTCCTCATTGTGACAGTTTATACTTAGGTTCAAAGCTTGATCTGTTTTAAATTGACATTTTGCTTAGCCAATTTAAAATGCCCCTCTCCCCCACTGGGCACGGTGATGCATGCCTTTAGTCCCAGCACTCGAGAGGCAGGATTATGAGTTCAAGTTGACAACAAAACTTAACCATCACACCCCATAACCATGTAAAGCCAGATGCTCAAGATGGAACATGCCTCTGGAGTTTTGTTTGCAGTGCAAGACGTCTTAGTACATGTGCATGTTTTTACTCAATCTCTTTTTTGCTGTCTTTCTTTGCTTGCAAATAAGTAAAAGTATTTTAAAAAAAATAATGGGGGGGGGCTGATGAGATGGCTAAGTGGCTAAGGTGCTTGCCTGAAGAACCTAATGACCTGAGTTCAATTCCCTAGTACTCCCATAAAGCCAAATGCACAAAGTGGTACATGCATCTAGAATTCATTTGCAGCAGCTGGTGGTCTTTTTTTTTTTCAGCTGGTGGTCTTGGCACACCAATTTTCTGTCTGTCTCTCTCTTGCCCTGCAAATAATAAATACATATTTGAAAATAATGAGGTTGCCTAGAAAATGCTACTTACTGTATTATCAAACTGTCCTTGAACCATACATAGACTAATATTTTGTTTTCCTTCACTTAATTTAAATAACGAGCTACAAAGAAAGGAATTTTTATCTTAATATTTAATCACAGCTTCTTTGTCTTTTTTTCCCATTCCTAATATTTGCTAGTTTCACTGTATTTAACTAGGACTAAAAGTAACTACAGATACTTTTTTAAAAAATTTATTTATTTGCAAGCAGAGTGAACTAGAAATAAGAGAGAATAGGTGCACCAGGACCTTCTGAGGCTGTAAATGAAGTCCAGATGTATGTGCCACTTTGTGCATCTGACTTCTACAATGAGTATTGAGAGATTGAATCTGAATCATTAAGCCTTGTAGGCAAGAGCCTTAACCACTGAGCCATCTCTCTGGCCCCTACTTTTTCTCTTTTAAGAAAATATTATAATTCCTATTTGCATTTAATAAACACTGGAGCTCTTTGTTGTTTGTGGGTTTATATTACTGATAGCTGTAAAATTTCTTAGAATTCTGTTAGCTAGCTCATAGAGACCTAACATTCTCCTTTTCTTTCACTGGTTAGGTTATTGATTTGCTTTTAAAAAAATAATTGTGGCAGGCATAGTGGCACATGCCTTGAATCCCAGCTCTTGGTAGGAGGATGACCATGAGTTCAAGGTCAGCCTGAGCTAGAGTGAAATCCTACCTCGAAAAACAACAAAAAAAAAAAAAAGAAGAAGAAGAAATGTCATTTTTCAAAAAAGCCCCTTCACTGTACTAACACCGGAGCAGAGTCCAAATAAGTGTGGAAACTTGAAACTGCCCTCTGGAAAAGAGGGTCTGAACACAAGAATATTACTTCAAAATAGTGTTTTATGATAACCAAAGTGTGTTTGGTTGAAAAAGAATTGCTATTAGTCAAAGAGTAAGCCGAGGAGATTATGTGAAACACAAAATAGTTTCATTAATTTTTGAAAATCATAATTTCATTTGATAGAATAGCTGATGAATTTATCAAGTGTTGTTTCAATGAGATTGGGGATTATTTACAGCCTTTACTTTTTTCAGTTCACTTGATTTGCCTTGTAACTTGAACTCAGAGTGATCCTCCTACTCTCTGGCTCCCAAATGCTGCAATTAAAGGCATGTGCCACCATGCCTGACTATAAAAGCATAAAAATAAGGTTAAAAAGTAGTAATCAGAGCTGGAGAGATAGCTCAGCAGTTGGAGGCACTTGCTTACAAAGCCTGATATTCTGGGTTCAGTTCCCCAGTACCCATGTAAAGCCAGATACACAAAGAGGTGCATGTCTCTGGACTTTGTTTGCAATGGTAGGAAGCCCTGGTGTGTTCTTTCTCCTTTCATTTGTGAAAATAAATAATTGAATTTTTAAAGTAGGAACCACATGTACCTGCCCTAAAGACCGGTGCTACTGCTATTTCAGGGCATTTCTTTTTTTTTTAAAGGCTGGGTTTCACTCTAGCCCAGGATGCCTTGGAGCTCACTCTATAACCCTTCACTGTGCTCCTTCTAAGTGCTGTGACTAAAAATGTGTGCCAGATAAATTTTATTTATTAGAAAGAGAAAATGTGTCTATATGGGTGCGCCAGGTCTTTTTGCTGTTACAAACGAACTCCAGACACATGCCACTTTGTACATCTAACTTTGTGTGAGTTACTGGGGAATCAAACCCAGGCTGGTAGACTTTTCAATAAAGTGCCTTTAACTGATGAGCCATCTTCCCAGATCCCATAAATCTTTTATTAGTTGCAACTAATTTAAAACACTGTAGCATATTTAATATTCTGATAATTTTGTAGTCTAAAGCATTCTTTCTTCTATGTTAAAAACCATGTCAGGTTTTTAATATACATGTATGTTTATTTCACTTATTTTAGGAGCACAGGATTTGAAAGTTGAAGATGACATCTCTTTGAAGGTGATACCTATTTTGCCTGTCTTTAATTGTGCACTTCTAGAAGCAAAGAAATCACTTCCTAAAGAAAGAACCCCTCCAAACATGTTAGTAAAGCATAATTTCCAAGAACTGTATAAGATGGACAAAAGCTTTTCTTTGATGACTGCTCCTTGGTATGGAATGAAAGAGACTGCATTCGCTGAGGAACTGTCTACTGGTTTTAACTTGGTTACCCCATCTGAAAAGTGCCCTTTAGACTCTTTAACCCAGTTGAAGTCTTATCTTTCAGATCCTAGTGGTTATACTTTGGAAGTATCTACTGTTTTGGATTTATTAGTAGAGCATCCTCAGTCTCCTTGTATTTCCGATGGAATTTGTGATGCTGGATTTTCTTTAGTTATGACTCCAGATCCTGAATTCCTTGACTCAGACACAGAAGTAAATAAAGAAACCGGAACAGAAAAAAATTCTGAAAACATATTGACAAAGGAGAGAGCTGTGGCTCTAGTGACTCCAGCTATAAACATAAGAGGGCGGCCAAAGAGAAGGGCCAGTATGTCAGCAGTGGTCCAAACTGAACAGGTAAACCTGTGCCACCCGTTGTCCGAAAAAGCTGCACCCAGAATAGACGATGAATTGCAAACTTCAACAACTCTTAAGCTAGTGAAAGGACAGTTTCCTCAGAAAAGAAAAAGAGGTAAGCACAGTTTCTGTGGATTATTTTAATAATAACTATTGGCTTCAGCCCATCTTCTTGTCTGAATTCATGTGGACTATAGCTTAGCAGTGGCTTAGAAGTTTTTTTAGATATGCCAACCTTTCTCTCAGTGATTTGCATGCATGCTTAAACATGAGAAGCAGTGATCAAGATCTGAAATCTCAGAAGTGGGGAAAAACGGGAGCTGGAGAGATGGCTCAGTGGTTAAGGGCTATAAAGCCTGACAACATGAGTTCAATTCCCCAGCACCCATGTAAAGCTAGATGCACAAAGTGACTGCAGGTATCTGGAGTTTAGTTGCAATAGCTGGAGGCCCTGGTACTCCATTCATTCTCTCTCTGCCAGGCGTGGTGGCACACACCTTTATTCCCAGTGCTTGGGGGGCAGAGTTAAGAGGCCAGCCTGAGACTACAGAGTGAATTTCAGGTTAGCCTGAGCTAGAGCAAAACCCTACCGCAAAACCAAAAAACAAGAAAAAAAAAGAAATGGGAAAAACTAAGATATCTCAACAGTCTAGTCACCAAACACTTGTGTCTTACTAGTCAGCACTCAGACAATCACATATTTATATTCCATTCTTAGAAAGATGGTTGTCTAGTTGCTGTGTGGTCCTCTGGCACTAGATATGGGAGAAGGGATTCTTCTAAAAACAGATATGCCAATAGCAGAAAAGTTTAATAACTGATAGCCTGTGCACCTGTAAAAAGAGAGGATGTTACTAGGAACTGTAGAACTAAATTGTCCATTTTCTATTATTTGGTGTATATTAATTTTTAAAGGATCACCTAACTGGACTTAACACTAATCTTTTGAAATGGTAGATACATTGGCCTGGAAATATATATTGAAAAGATTCCATGAGGGTTTTTTGCTGTGATTGTTTAGTGTTTTTTTTTTTTTTTTCTGGTATGTTACGGTTTGAAGAGCAGTTGTGGGTATATGTAGATTTAGGAGAGTGTTGGGAACTACAGCAAATATGCACTACATAGCTGTTTGTGACTGTTCCAGGCCAAGCACACTGAGCTCCTGTTCTGTGTGAACCACTTTAATGTACTAAATAAATGATCTGTAGTCAACATACATTCTTATTATTTCTCATGTTTGATATTACAGCCTAGTACCATACTGAAACAAAAAATTTCAAAAAATAAATCTGCTTATGTTCAGTACTATTTCATAAGTACCATTCTACTCCAGTTTAACTAAAAATGAATTCAGGGGGCTGGAGAGATGGCTCAGCGGTTAAGGCACTTGCCTCCAGTGCCTAAGGACCCGGGTTCATTCCCCAGTACCCACATATGCCAGACCCACAAGGTGGTGGACCTGGTGTGTTCTCTCTCCCCTCCCTCCCTCCCTCCCTCTCTCTCTCTCTCTCTCTCTCTCTCTCTGCTTGAAAATGAATAAATAAAATATATTAAAAATGAATTAAGTTTGTGACACAATGAATTTACAACCTGTGAATGGGTTATTACATGCATTTTGAGAAACAAGGCATTGAATAATGCTTATTAACAAATGCAATTTTTGGATGGTATTAAGATTATGATGTTTATGAGTAGTAAAATACATAATAGAGCTCTTTGTAAATATGTAGTCTCCTCTCTACAGGGTAACTACAGGTTTAATCATAGCATCTTATGGGAACTGTGTTGTTTTTATTTAAGCTCATTTCCTGAAGCTAAAGTAGTATCTAGAATCCAACCTGCCACAGCAGTCAGGAAGGGTTATGGAGGTTATCTTAAAATTGAGCCTTATTTTTATGAGGTTATTGGGTTTCTCTTCTTCATATGAGAATGAACATTCTATTCTAGACAGATACTAAAGTTCATATTCTCATATTTACATGAGAAGTTTTAACTACTACATTATTCAGTCATTTATTGTGAGACAGGATCTTGCTGTATAGGTCAGGCTGGCTTTGAACTCATTGTGTAGCCCCCACAGTAGGCTACATGGTAGTTCTGCTTCTGACCCAAGTGTTGAAATTACAAGCACTTGTAAATGTACCTTGCTGACTCCTTTATTTTTCAAAAAATAATTTAATGGTATCCAAAATTTCATAGTTTATTCATCATTACTAAAGCTATATTCATTATTAATAAACTATCCCTCTAGAAAAAGAAATAGAAAGGTGCTGCTGATAAGTATAAGGCTCACTCCTCCTTAAAAATCAGTGTTTCCCTTACTGGGTCTCTCTATCCCAGGCTGATTTGGAACTCTAGTTCCAGGGTGGCCTCGAACTCCTACCTCTGCCTTCTAAGTGCTGGAATTAAAGGCATATGCCATCACACCTGTCTTAACAGTGTCTTTTCTACATAAGGTGCGGAAGTGCTGACTGCACAGTTTGTACAGAAAACCAAATCAATTAGGAAGAGCCAAGATGCTCCTGACCCTGAAGATGTTCCAGTGAAAACAAATGCTAAAAGAGCATTGAAGCAAGAGAAATCTCCTGTCCAAGTCGTCCCAAAGGCTAAGCCAGCTGGGAAGAACTCTTCACAGAAACAGAAAGGAACAGTGGTCAGAGGCCATCAGAATCCCAGGAGCAGAAAGCAGCCTCAGCTTGGTAAGAAATGGTGCTCCTGTAGGAGACACATGCCTAGCAAAGAGAGAACAAGGGGTTTGAAATTTATCAGCAATTCTCTCTATAGTCTTGAGTTAAATCATAACATAAATAGCTGCTTTCTATTTTAATTATTCACTTAAAATTAGAAAAGTGAAATGACTTTTTAAATTACTGCCTTTTAATACAAGATTCTGTATTACTGACAGTTTTGAGCAAATTACATCTAGTTCTCTTTAAATACTTCATAAAACTACAAAGATTCAAACATTCCAATAGTAGTCTCTACTTTTAAATTTGTACAAAACCTAAACACGAATTTTTTTAAAACATTTTATTTATTGGGGGGGGAGGGAGAGAGAGAGAGAGAGAGAGAGAGAGAGAGAGAGAGAGAGATTGAATGGGCACATCAGGGCCTCTAGCCATTGCAAACAAACTCTAAATGCATGTGCCACTATGTGCATCTGGTTTGTGGGAACCAAACAGGGGTTGTTAGACTTTGCAGGCAAGTGTCTTAAACACTGAGCCATCTATCCAGCCTTTTTATTGTTTTGTTTTTTGTTTTTGATGTAGGGTCTTGCTGTATCCCAGGCTGACTTGAAATTCACTATGTAATCTTTTTTTTCTTTATTGTCCAAAATTCGATGCATTGAATGAGCAAACATTGTGTTGATACTCCCATTTCCTTCCTCCCTGTCCCCAATCCACTGGGTATCCTCCTCAGTTGGCATACTGTATCAATCCATGTGGTAATGGGTTATGGATAACACAGGAGGCAGCCAGGTGCCCCCCCTTTATGTGCTGTAGTTTAGGGGGGTAATGTCTGGGTAATCTCTTCCACCATGGCTCTTAAAGTCTTTCCACCCCCTCACACTATGTAATCTTAAAATGGCCTTCAACTCGGCGATCTTCCTACCCCTGCCTCCTGAGTGCTGGGATTAAAGGTGTGTGTCACTAAACCTGGCTCCTGAACATGAATTTTCTAAAAATGTAAATGTACCTCATTTATGACTAAATACACATGAAAGTCGTATCTGGCAGTGTTTTATGTGGGTGGTGTGTTCCTGTGGTATGTGGTGTGCTCCTGTGTGAGATTGGATTCTGTGTGAGGTGTGTTCCTGTGTGTGGTACATTCCTATAAGTGGGTTTTTTTTTGTTGTTGTTGTTGTTTGTTTTGTTTTGTTTTTCAAACTGCAAGGCCTTATCAGTGACCCTTCATCATTGGTATTAAGTCCTGTTGTGGTGTATGTTATTTTGTTTAACACACACTTCATTCCCTCATATCTGTATATTTGTATCTATCTTCAGTCTGTTTTATATATCACATAGGTGATGGTAATTCAGAGTGATAGAATTATGAATGTGTTCGATTGTTTCTTTAATGTCTAAAACCCATGGTCATGCAATTTTGTTCTCCATACTAAATTTGAACTCTTGCTTATTTCTAAAGGGAATTTATGCTTCAGTATTATCCTATATATCTATATTTACCTGCTGCTGTTTTCCCAACCTATTCTTTCCCTTTTGGTTAATTTTTACCTTCTAACCTCAGTATACGTATTTTCATTCTTCTGTAATTCCCTCTACCTACCCATCCAGGTTTTGTGCAACATAAAGTATTTTTTAATGCTTTGATCCTTATTAATCTTAATTTCTTGTTTTTGTTTTTGTTTTGAGGTGAGATGTATCTAGCCCATGCAAACCTGGAACTCACTCTGTAGTCCAGGCTGGCCTTGAATTCATGGTTATCCTCCTACCTCTGTACTATCACACCCAGCAATTTCAGTATTTTAGAACGTTATAGAACTTAATTCATACTCTTATGGTTAGATTTTATTATACGATTTCCTCTTTTGTAGATAAAGAGGTAATGGTTTTCTTTTTTAAAGTAAAGTTTAGGGCTAGAGAGATGGCTTAGTGGTTAAGGCTCTTGTTTGGAGAGCCTGACAGGGCCTGGTTTGATTCCCCACTACCCATGTAAAGCCATATGCACAAAGTGATGCATGTGTCTGGAGTTTGTTTGCAGCAGCAAGGGGCCCTGGTGTGTCCATTCTCTCTGTCTTTCTCTTCCATTTTTCCCTCCCTCCCTCCCTCCCTCCCTCCCTCCCTATCCTTGCAAATAAATAAATGTATATATTAAACCCGGCAGGTTGGCACACATCTTTGATACTAGGTAAGCTAAAAGGATTACCATGAATTGAGGTCAGCCTGAGCTAGAGTGAGAACCTTCTTTAAAAAAAAAATAAATTTAAAATATAAAATTAATTTGATTCTGGATACTCCTAAGTCTTGTAATTAATTTTGTTTTGTTTTGTTTTGTTTTTCGAAGTAGGGTCTCACTCTAGCCCAGGCTGACCTAGAATTCATTATGTAGTCTCTGGGTGGCCTTGAACTCTTGGCGATCCTCCTACCTCTGCCTCCCTAGTGCTGGGATTAAAGGCGTGCGCCACCACGCCTGGCTATTAATTTTTTTTTAATTTGGGCTGGAGAGATTGCTTAGTGGTTAAGGTGCTTGCCTATAAATCTGAAGGGCCCGAGTTCAATTCCCCAGTACCCACATAAAGCCAGATGGCACAAGGTGACACATGCATCTGGAGTTCTCTTGCAGTGGCTGGAGGTCCTGGTGCACCTATTCTCACTCACTCTCAAAAGAAAAATTAAAAATATTTTTGTTTATTTATTTGCAAGCAGAGAGAGATAAAAGAGACAGAGAGAATGGGTGCACCAGAGCCCCTGCTACTGCAAACAAAATCCATGTGTCCCTTTGTGCATCTGGGTACTGGGGAATCAAACCCGAGTCATTAGGCTTTGCAGGCAAGCATCTTACCCACTGAACCATCTCTCTAGCCCAACGGTTATAATTTTTATCATATCATTGCATCTTATAATTAAAGATCAAAATAGCTGAAATCGTCTCTTATTTTGAATTTAGGTTATTTTCTGGGAAAGTTAGTATACAAATCAAATCTCTATATTATTAGTCTCACTAAGCTTACTGAGAGCAGAACTCTGGTTTTCTTGTATATATTTCTTGAGCTGAGCAGTATGTGTTGTTTAGTTCAGAGTGTGTTTTTGAGATGAGATCTCACTGTGTAAACCAGGTTGTCCTCTAACCTATGAATCTGTCTCATTCTCCCAAGTGTTGGGATTGCAGGCATGTACCACCCATACGTACCTAGCTGCACTTTGAGGCGGTGATTAGTTCCTAGGTCAATATATTGTAGTAGATTTGAGGGTTAGAAGAGGCTTCAATCTAAAATGCGTCTAAATAACAAAAAAGGCCGATTTTCTTAAATATGGTGGGTTGGCCATTAATTTTCCTGAAGATATGGTACAATGTTCTATGAAAAAAGTCATGTCTTTTGTCCTTTTGCTTTTTATTCTAAAGACAAAAAAGAGACTGCTTCACATCTTCAGTCAGAAGTTTCATCAGATGATCCAAAAGATAGAATTTACATATGTACAGCTCAACCAGAAAGAATTGCAGTGGCTCCAAAAGATTTTCCGGAAAACTCCATTATCAATTTTGACTCTCAAGCCTTAAATATGTTAGCCGATCTGGCATTAAGCTCTGCTCCTGTTTCCACAACATCATGTGAACCTAGAATCCTTCCCATCTCTGAAATGCCACAGAACAATGTTTTACCTTCTAAAGAAAATTCATTGCACAGTACCTCTGACCATGAGTATCACAGGGGAGTTAAAAGCCAAAAAGGTATCCCACAACCTAAACCGTCTTCTGATAGGAAGAGTAATTCAGAGTCCGACTTAACTGTGAGCCAAGAAGAACAGCCGGTTCCTTGTAGTCAGCCTCCTGCTAAAGCCCCTACAGTACTCCCTGAGAAACCTCGAGAATCCTCAGATGCAGGCCAAAGCTCTGTTGCTGTGGAACATTCCTATGCCTTGCTCATTGCAGAGCATTCAAAGGAACATCTACACCAGAGAAGGTTACCAAGCCCTGCTTTTGCCAAAAATGGGACAAAGGGCCCTGAAGCTGGAACTCCAGTAGGAAAAGTCATGCCATTTCGGCACCTGCAGAACACATCCCCTCTACAGAAGCTTTCTGAGGATTCAATAGCTAAGCGTAAAAGTCGATTTGTATCTTCCAACCTGAAAGACTCTCGTACAGTGCTTGACTGTGATGGCTCTCTTAAGGTCACTTTCAAGTGTGAAGTAGGATATGCATTCAGCTTGGATAGCAAATATACTAGCAATCCACTGGAGAAAACCGTTGTAAGAGCATTACATGGGTAAGTAGGAGTGGAAGTGGGCTGTTTTCTGCTAAGATCAGTACAGTAAGGTGGGGAAATTGTACCTGATTTTTGAGGAGAAAATATAAAATTGAAATTTTGAAATAATGTCAAGACTGTTTACTGACAATTGAGAAGAGCAGGTAAATTTTACCACTATCATTGATTAGATGGAGAGCTTTTTAAAAATAACTTTAGCCTTATGAATGGCTTTCCATTTACAGTGTTCCTTCCTCAACATTTGTGATCACCCAATTACACACTTTAGATGAGAATCTTAGGAAATGTGAGATAAAGAGGTAATACTTTACAAGACAAACTGAATTCCAGAAGAACAATTAAAAATTCTAGGTGGTT
>PVHP010013054.1:0-41683 GCA_004024765.1 Zapus hudsonius | reverse complement strand
CCATTCCTCCATGGATGGGCATTTGGGTTGATTCCAATTCTTGGCTATTATGAATTGAGCCGCTATGAATATAGTTGTACAAAATTTTCTGCATCGAGATGCGGCATCTTGCGGGTAGATGCCTAGTAGAGGGATAGCTGGGTCCATTGGTAGTTCTATGTCCATTCTGTCTAGGAGTCTCCACACTGCTTTCCATAATAGTTGCACAAGTTTGCAATCCCACCAGCAGTGAATGAGGGTTCCTTTTTCCCAACATACTCGCCAGCAACGATTGTTGTTGGTTTTCTTTATGATTGCCATTCTGACAGGGGTAAGATGGTATCGCATTGTGGTTTTGATTTGCATTTCCCTGATGCTTAAGGATGCTGAGCACTTTCTTAGATGAGTCAAGGCCATTTGTGTTTCCTCAATGTGAATTATCTGTTGAGATCAGTACCCCATTTTGTGAGAGGGCATTTTGGGTTTTTGTTATTAATTTATCTGAGTTCTCTGTAGGTTCTGGAAATTAGGCCTCTGTCTGAGTTGTAGCTGGCGAAAATCATCTCCCAATTTGAAGGGGGTCTATTGGCTCTGAGTATGGTTTGTTTGTCTGTACAGAAGCTTTGGAGCCTGATCAGGTCCCATTGGTTAAGTGTTTGTTGTATTTCCAGGGCTGCTGGAGATTTGCTCAGAAAATTTTTCCATACTCATTTCATTTAGAGTTCCTCCTATTTTTTCTTCCAGGGTGATCAGGGTTACAGGGTTTATATTCAGGTCTCTGATCCATTTGGAGTTGATTTCTGTGCATGGTGAAAAGAGTGGGTCGATTTTCATTTTTTTACATGTGTTTATCCAATTTGTCCAGCACCATTTGTTGAAGAAGCTGTCTTTGGCCCAGCATACATTGTTGGCCCCCTTGTCAAAGACCAAATAACTGAAGTTACTTCCAATTAAAGCTGGATCTTAAATCCTGTTGCATTGATCCTTCTGTCTGTTTTTATGCCAGTACCATGCTGTTTTCTTTACTATGGTTTTGTAGTATGTTTTGAAGTCAGGGATGGTGATACCTCTTGAGTAGGATTTTTTACTTAGAATAGTTTTGGCTATCTGAGGTCTTTGTCCCTTCCAAATAAATTTAGAGATTATTTTTTCTATGTCTGTGAAGAAAGAGGTTGGGATTTTTATCGACATGGCATTGAATCTGTAAATCGCTTTTGGCAGGATTGCCATTTTTGCTATATTGGTTCTCCCTAACCATGAGCATGCAATATCTTTCCATCTTCTCATATCCTCCTGTATATCGTACTTGAGTGTTTCAATATCTTCCTTATATAAATCCTTTACAACCTTGGTTAGTGATATTCCAAGATATTTGATTTTCTTTGAGGCTATAGAAAATGGGACATTCTCTCTGATGTCTTTTTCTGTCTGCTTGTCTTCTGCGTATAGAAAGGCTACTGATTTTTTTTGTTAATTTTGTATCCTACCACATTGCTGAAGGCATTAATTACCTTCAAAAAGTTACTGATACCATTCTTTGGGTCTGATATATAAAGGATCATGTCATCTGCAAAAAGGGATAGTTTAATTTCTTCCTTTCCAATTTGTATCCCTTTTATGCCCTTCTCCTGTCTTATCGCTTGGGCTAGAACTTCAAGTACTATGTTAAATAGCAGTGAGTGGTGAGAGTGGACACCCCTGTCTTGTTCCTAAATTGAGTGGGAACTCCTTGAGTCATTCCCCATTTAGAATGATTTGTGTTTTAGGAGTTTTGTAAATTGTCTTTATTAAGTTAAGGTATAGGCCGTCTATGCCTATTCTTTCCAGAGATTTGAACATGAAGTGGTGTTGAATTTTGTCAAAGGCCTTCTCCGCATCTATTAAGATAACCATGTGGTTTTTGTGGTTGAGCCGATTAATGTGATGTATTACATTTATCAACTTGCGTATGTTGAACCATCCCTGCATCTCTGGGATAAAACCAGCTTGGTCAGGGTGGATAACATTTTTGATGTAGCATTGTATCCAGTTTGCTAGGACTTTGTTCAGGATTTTTCCATCTAAGTTCGTCAGAGATATGAGTCTGAAGTTCTCTTTTTTTGTTGCATCCTTGCCTGGTTTAGGGATTAGGGCAATGGTAGCTTCATAGAAGGTGTTTGGAAGCCTTCCCTCTTTTTCTATGCTTCTAATAAGCTTCAGAAAGTGGTTTCAGCTCTGTGCTGAAGGCTTGGTAGAATTCAGCTGAGAAACCATCTGGTCCTGGGCTTTTCCTTTTGGGAAGGTTTTTGATTACATCTTCAATCTCTGTGGCTGTGATAGGTCTATTTAATGCTATTATCTGCTCTGGGTTAAGCTTTGGCAGTTGGTAGGTGTCCAAAAACCTGTCCATTTCTTCCAGGTTCTCTTATTTTGTGGAGTAGAGGTTTTGGAAGTATGACCTGATGATACTTCTAATGTCTTCGGTATCCGTTGTGAACTCCCCCTTGTCCTTTCTGATTTTAGTGATTTGGGCTTTCTCAGTTCTTCCTTTGATTTGATTGGCCAGGAATTTGTCAATCTTATTAACTTTTTCAAAGAACCAACTCTTTGATTTATCTATTTTTTAATCGTTTTCTTGATTTCCAATTCATTAATCTCAGCTCTGATTTTAATTATTTCCTTTCGTCTTTAGCTCCTTGGGTTAGCTTTTTCCATCTGTTTCTATGATCTTCGGTGGGTGGTTAGATGATTGATTTGAGACCTCTGTCTCTCTTTGATATGAAGGCAGTTAGCACAATGAACTTTCTCCTCAGGACTACCTTCATTGTGTCCCACAAGTTCTTATAAAATGTGTTATCATCATCATTTACTACTAGGAAATTTTGAATTTCCTATTTTATTTGTTAGATGACCCAGTATATTATAGGAGTGAATTATTCAGGCGCCAGTACTTTGTTTATTTTCTGGATACTGTTCCATTGTTAATTTCTACCTTTAATGCACTATGGTCTGATAGGATGCGATGAAGTACATCAATCTTCCTCTATTTGTTTAGTGAAGATTTGTGACCTAAAAATGTGATCAATTTTAGAAAAAGTCCCATGCACTGCTGAGAAGAATGTATATTCTTTGTCTTTGGAGTAGAACGTTCTATAAATATCTGTCATTCCCAGCTGGTCAATGGTGTTATTGAGCTCCGTTATGTCCCTGCTGATCTCTGTTTGGTTGAACTGTCTAGAGTTGATAGAGGTGTATTAAAGTCTCCTACTATGATGGAGTTAGAGTCTATTTATGCTTTATTTTTGAGTAGGGTTTCCTTTATGAACTGTGTTGCACCCAAATTTGGTGCGTATATGTTGATGATGGTGATATCTTCCTGTTGAATCATTCCTTTGATGAGTAAGAAGTGACCATCATTATCCTTTTTAACTGATTTTTTTGTAAAATCTATTTTATCAGAGATTAATGTAGCCAAACCTGCTTGCTTTTTTACTTCCACATGCCTGATAAACTGTTTTCCATCCTTTTATTCTAAGAAGATTGCTGTCTTTAGAGGTAAAGTGCGTATCCTGAAGGCAGCAGGTGGAGGGGTCCATTTTTCTGATCCACCCTGCAAGTCTGTGTCTTTTTATAGGGGAGTTAAGTCCATTTATATTCAGTGATATAACTGTGAGGTTTGCTTTAAGTCCTGCCATGATGAAGGGTTAATGGGGGTTGTTGTTGTGTCTGCTGCTGTTATTAGCACACTGACTGCGATTGTCATGTCTGATCTCTGGTACTCTTCTGAGGTAGATTTCTTGTTTCTTCTGTGTGGGTATCTCCTGTAGTATCTTCTGTAATTTTGCATTTGTGTTCAAATAGTCATAGAGTTGGTTTACTTCATGGAAAACTTTCAATTCTCCTTCTATTTTGAGGGATAGCTTTCTGGGTACAGTTGTCTAGGTTGAAAGCCATAATTCTTTAGGCCCTGAAAAGCATTGTTCCAAGCCCTTCTGGCTTTCATGGTTTCTAATGAGAAGTCTGAGGTAAGTCTAATGGATTTTCATTTATAAGTTATGGTTTGCTTTTCTCTTGCAGCTTTGAGTATTTTCTCTTTGCTTTCTATGTTAGCCATCTTAATTAAAATGTATCTTAGAGAATTCCTCTTCATGTCCTGTCTGTTTGGAGTCCTCTGGGCCCCTTGAATGTTGAGTGGGCTTTCTCTTGTTAGATAGGGGAAGTTTTCTTGAATAATCCTGTTGAAAATATTTCCTATGCCCTTAGCCTGGGCTTCTTCTCCCTCTGGGATCCCCATGATTCTAATATTGGGCCTCTTTATGGTATCCCATAGATCCCTCAAATTTTGCTCACTTGATTTCTTGAATTTATTGAAACCTATGACATCCTTATTTATTCCTTCTGTCTTGTCCTCATCGTCTGAGAGTCTGTCCTCCAGATTTTCGACTCTGGGACTGATTGATTCTAGAGAGGTTTTTAACAACTCCATTTCATTTTTGGTTTCTGCTATAATTTTGTTTATAGTCTCCAATTCTTTGGTGAGATCCAATTTCCAGTCTATTTTTGTTTTTGCTAGGGATTCCTGAAAATCATTTTTAAGTTTTCTTAAGGCCCCATCAAATTTAATCAAATGATTGTCTAGCTCCTCCCATAGTTGGTTCACCTTCAATTCACTTAATGTGTTCCTGAACTCATTCATATTTCTCTGCATTAATTTCAGTCTGGAGTCTATGCTTGAGTTGGTGAGCTTCATCTCATTCATGTCTTTTTTCATAGTTTCCCTATCAGCCATTAACTGCTTCATGTTTGCATTGCAGTTGTGGTCAGGAGTCATATTATTCTCTGTGGGATTGTATATCTGTTGTCTCCACTTCCTTGCCACTTTCCTCTTTCTTGATGGGACAAGGGCCCTGAGTTGGGGAGTTCCATCTTTGATTTCTGTGGGGGTTTTTTTATTGGTTTCTGCCCATGTCCAGATAGGGGAGTGGGACTCAGGCACCCTGGGGCATGCTATTCAGCCTGCTTTGCTTCCAGTGGAAAGATCACCAGGTTTGATCTTAGACTGAGGTCTTTCCTGTTGGGGTGTTCTGTCTCCAGAGAGGCTTAGATCTTTACCTGTCTAGATCCCTCTGTGTGTGACTGTTTAGTCTTAGAGCCACCACATAGGCCTCTGTCCCCAGTTGGTATGCTGCAGTTCAAAGAGCCCCAGCACCCCAAACTATAGAGCCCAGTATTTTCCCACCTGACTGTGCCCTCCTGTCAGTGGTGTGTGGTCCCTGGTGACCGCCGAAGCCGCCTGTGCCCTCCTGTCAGGGCCTTTGCCCTCCCAGCACTGGCAGAACTTCCCAAGTGCCTGAGGCCTGGCCCAGCCGGGCAGCTGCAGTCTCGATTGGGCTTCTGGAAGCGAGCTAGGTCAGTTTGCCCAAGGGGCACGTCTGCCTGTGTATGTGGGGGGGGTTTCTCGGGGAGAAGTGCACCCAAGAATCAGGTGCTGGAGGGAGGGGGCCCCAGGAGGGAAAGGTGCTCAGCCAGCAACAGAAGCACCTGCGAGGAGACAATGGCAATGGCGGGAGCTTGGGGTGGGGTAAGGGCAGCTCTCTGTTCCTCTGGGGAGCAGAAAGCCGCTGGGGAACCCTGTCTGGGCTGGTGCCAGAGCTGGGGAGAGGGTGGGCTTGGGTTCATGGCCGGCTGGGGTCTGGGGTTTGGATCCCAGCTGGGAAATCAAACCTTTACAGAGTCCTGGCGAGGCTGCTTCTCGTCTGCCATCATGCTCCGCCCCCTCCCTTTTAATTTTAATAATATATTCTTCCAACCCCCATATAACAGAAAGGCACTTGTGTTTCTGCCCCCTCTTAAAGGGAATTTTGTGTTTGGTGAAAGGTAGTAGATTGGCAGCACTGGAAAATGAATGTATTCCCAGAACAGTTATAACCAGACAGTAACAGTATGAAATTTCTCTCTGCCTTTGGGGACCGTTAGAGTATGACTCAGGTAGTCACTGCTATGGTGTGCTGTGCTGAACTCAACAGTATCCTAGTCGGCTAACAGAATTAACATAGCACTCAAAGGGCCTGACTTAAGGCCATTCATTTATTCATTCAACGTTATGGAGTGCTTACTATGTGCCTGTTGCTGGAAGAAGGTTTTCACAAATGTTATATCATTTAATCTTCACAATAACCCTGTGTGAGAGAGATTATTGTTCTTGTTTCATACAGAAAGAAATCAAGGTTCAGAGAAGTGAAGTGATTTGTCTAGGTTGCCATGTACACACTGGATCCAAGTTTGTCTGACTCCATGCCAGTGTTCTCCCAGAACTGGGTGCTGTGTAGATTACAAAGGGGGACCAATGAGACATATGCTCAAACAATGTCACACAAAGCCCAGTGTAATTTGCACCATGGGCAGTCTTGGTGGCTACAGAGCAGTGAAATGACCTATCCCTGATCACATAAAGGGCTGTTAGTACAACCAGCCTTAGGATTCATATCCTTTGAGCCTTCTTCCATTCTGTTTTGTTTGTTAGCTTAGCTCTCCAGACCAGTCTGCCTCTCAGGGGCCCACCCCACCCCCTGCACAGATAGTATACACCCTGCTTGTTGGAGCCTCTGCCTTTCAGAATGAAAAGAGCCTTAGAATTGTGGGATTTAGTGACGATAGCATTGGATTAAAATTAGAATTAATGTACTAATTCTAGCTCTGACGATTCAGTGTAGGCCACTGGTAAGGTCTTGTAATTCTGGATGACTCACTTTCCCTTGTGTGAATGAGAATGGTTTATTTCCAAGAGGTGTAGCAAGAGATAAATAATAATATGCTAAAAATAGTGTAGAGCCCTTTCTTTGTGTTGCCAAGGTGACATATAATTGATGAGTAGAATTATTTACTACAAGGCATGTTAGATAGAGATGCCAATTAGAATCTATATTTCTATATAATGGATTCAGCAAAGAGAAAAGATGACCCTTTAAAGTGCTAAGAAACTTCATCATGAAAATGAAAACAACAAAAGGGATGTAAAGTTATTTGTTGGTTGGTGAGCTCAGGGAATTTAAGGTTTTTTATTGTATAGATTTGTGTGTTTTAGATTTGGAACTAGTTCAGGTTGTCTGATGCTAAAAGCAGAAAAAGGAAACTCATAGGAAATTAAATGCCTTCTGGATATGTCCAAGACACACCCATGGCCTCCAATGAAATGACACACCATCCTGACTGCGGGGAGCCCCCTGCAATTCCCTGCCTCCCAGAACCATTTGTAATAGATCTTCAGGAATCACAAAGATGTTTGCTATATGCCATGTCCCCTGACAGCTTGAGTTGTTGCAGAATGACTCAGCAGTACCTGAGTAGGGTTGAGAGAATGTAGAAAACATAACTGGAATGTTCTAGGATTCCATTTGAGATTGATTAGTAAGACTTTGGGTCCTTCTGAACCTCATCAAATGCAATTTTTAAGTTTAAATTTTCTATCTTGGGGTTTTGCTTCTGGCAATAACTTTGGTCTGGCACAAACCATTAGTAATAAATATTTTTCTCAGCTGTCCTCTGCAGTCTACCCTTTTTTCAACTTTGACTTTCTCTTTTTGTTCATCTCCAGTGAAGAAGTCCCTAGAGGGTGTTAAGAGTGCTCTTTGGAATGTGTGCGAGATGCAAGGCTGGTAAACTGAGATGCAAGCTAGAAAGTCAGAAAATGGGACCTGCTGACAGCAAGTCCCCATCATAGGCCTGGCTGGAGGGCCAAGTTAGGGTTACCATGCCCACCAGCAGCCCATAACAAGGGTGACTATAACATACACTCTAATAGTCCATTGCCTGGAGATGAGTACTTTAGGATCAAACCAACAAATACCACCCCCTCCTTGTGCTAGAGTGAAAATGGCAGTAGTGAATGATGTCAAGGGCATACCTCATAAACTGTGCTTTGTCCTCGTGAACTAGAAGAAAACAGAATGCCTCAAAGATTTTGTCTGGGGCTGATCTTTTACCTAAAAGTATCATGTGTGTCATTACCCCTAGCTTTTCTCCTCCTCATGCTCAAAGATATCCTCCCCCAAATCAAGGCTTCCATAGCTACTGTGCCTGCTTCTCTAACTCATTTGCATAGCCTCATCTGAAAACCAGACTGCTGAAGACTAGGAGATCAGGTTTCTCATCAAGAAAACTGCATTTAAATGAATGTCTTCTGTGTTTGCAGGGAAGTTACTAATGTAGTGTAATGAGATGCCTCTTTTCCTCCTTTCTGGGGAAGAGATTTTACTTTCACAAAACCTAAAATTAATGACTGAGAGCATGGTGAGTAGCACTGTTACAGTGGTTAGGGAAACTTTTCCAAAATTTGGGGTGGCATTTCATTCATACATTCATTTAATTACTATTTATTTAATGCCTACTATGTCTAAAGTATTGACTCTACCCTCAAGGAAGTTAGAGGAAATTTAAAAATGTTAGATATTGATTTTCATATTCACACACATTTGAATAAAATAAAACAGAAACTTGTAAGAACCATAAAATTTAGGATGCTGTGGGCATTCAAAGGAGATAAATACTTCAGGAAAAAGGCTTAATTAAGGAGGTAACATTTGATCTGGGTTCTGAAGGATACCTAATTACTATATATTTATAAAGTATGTGGATGTGTATACATATTTATAAAATCTGGGTCAAGTTTGAATATACAGAACTGTAGGGAAGGAGGTTCTGTACATATCACTTAGAAGATGCTGCACTGTATTTGAGAATAGCAGTGGTTTGGTTTGGCTGGGCTGTAAAGTGCATGAGAGGAAGAAGTTATGAAGATTGGAAAAGTGGGTGGGAACTGAAATTCTTAGCTATGAAAATTTGTACCATATTCTGTAAGCATTAGGGGAACCAGTGAAGGTTTTATTATGAGGAAATAAAATCAGGGCTTGCTTGAGAAGAATAACACTCAAACATAACTCTGTGGGCATGCTACTGTTAAATGAAACAATGCAGCTAACATGGCTGGCACATAATCTACCACACAGTGGTACAGAAAGTCATGGAAGTAGGTATATTATAGTAGTTTAGAGGATACACTCTGGTGCCAGGCTGCAGCTCTTCCACTTAACAGATGTGTGATACTTCATAGACTTCTGGATCTCTCTGTGCTACAGTTCCCCTTCTATAAAATAAGGGTCATAGTAACATCTCTCTTATAAATTATGTGGGTTAAATGTGTCAGTACATGTAAAATAATCTAACAGTCTTATTCTATCCTGAATAAAGTATCCAATATATGTTAGCTGCTGCTGGATGTGGTGGCTCATACCTATAATCCCAGCACTTGGGAGGCTGTAGTAGGAGAATCAATGTACGTTTGAGGCCAGCCTGAGCTACACAGTGAGTTCCAGGTCAGTCTGGGCTAGAATGAGACCCTGCCTCAAAAAAAAAAAAAAGTTAGCTGCTATTATTATCTTCATTCATGGGAGAGCTTAAATTTGAGCTTCCCTTTAAGGAATGGCTATGGCTATGGTGTAAGCATGGAGAAAGATAACCTCCAGACACAAGAAAACACATAACAGAAAGATCTACTTATAAGAAGATACAAGGTGAGGAAGGTAACCAATAGAGTTCAGTTTGCCTAGGGGATGATATGGGTTAAAGAGGTTTTAGAAAATAGGACTTTAAGAAAGCCAGAGGCATATCATGACGGACTTTGAACTGGCCTAAGAATTTTAAGTGGAGGAGCTCTGAAGGATTTTCAGTAAGGAAGTGACTTGATCAAAACTATCCCTAAGGAAGATAATTTTATTGGTAGTATGTGTGATGAATTGGACAGGAAAGAGACCTGAGGCAGAGCTAGTAATTAGGAAGTTATTGGTTTAATCCACTGCATGTGCTAAAACTGGATTTGAGTCTGCAGTGGGGGTAGAGAGGAGTAGATAGGAGACAGATGTTAATGACTAGTAATTGAAGAGGAACAGGAAAAGGGAAGACTTATAAAAGACTTCATAGTTTAGTACATGAGTGATAGAAGGTATGGCTATCATTAACAGATACAGGGACTGGAAGAGGTAAGATGACAGGTTCAGCTTGGACCAAATGGAGCTATAAATCACAGCTGATTCCTGCCCAAGCTGACTAGCTGATCCGAAAATTTATATACAAATTCAATTTACATGCAACTGAAACAATCTTTAAAAGGAAGGACAAAGTTGGAAAACTAACACTTGTTAATTTCCAAGCTTACTACAAAGCCACAGTAATCTAGAAAGTATGGTCCTGACATTCATTCAAACATACAGAAGAATGGAACAGAGTTCAGAGACAAGAAATAAATCCTCACATTGACAGTCAAGTGATTTTACACAGTGGGGCCAAGATTATTGGGTGGGACAAAGGACAGTCTTTTGAACAAATGTTGCTGTAATATGTAAAAAAAATGTAAAAGTAGCATGTAAAAGAATGAAGTTATAGACTTACATCAGACCATATACAAAAGTTAACTTAGGGCTGGAGAGATGGCTCAGGGGTTAAGGCACTTGCCTGCAAATCCTAAGGACCTGTGTTCAATTCCCCAGTACCCATGTAAAACCCAGATGCACAAGGTGGTGCATGTGTCTAGAGTTTGTAGTGGCTAGAGTCCCTTGCATGTCCATTCTTTCTCCCTCTCTCAAATAAATAAATAAATAAAATTTTAAAAAGGTAACTTTGATAAAAATATAACTACTGATGCTAACATTTGAATTTCGGAATAAAATAGTTAATAAAAATAGTACAGGGCTGGAGAGATGGCTCAGCAGTTAAGGCACTTATCTGTAAAGCCTAATGACCTGGGTTCCATTCCCCAGCACCCATGCAAAGCTAGATGCACAAAGTTAATCATGTATCTGGAATTCATTTACAGTGGCTAGAGGCCCTGGCTTACCCATTCCCCCCACCTCTCATCTCTGGTTGCAAATAAATGTTTTTTAAAAGTGCAAAGATAGGGCTAGACAGATGGCTCAACTGTTAAGATATTTGCCTCTAGTGCCTAAGGACCCAGGTTCAATTCCCCAGTACCCATGTAAGCCAGACGCACAAAGTGGCACATGCATCTGGAATTCGTTTGCAGTGGCTAGAGCCCCTGGTATGCCCATACTACTCTACCTCCCCCCCCTCTCTCTCTCTTTCTTTCTCTCTCTCCTTGCAAATAAATAAAATATTTTTTAATTCGAAGATTACCCATAGAATGGGAAAAATATTTTAAATCATAGATTTGATAATAGACTATTGTTGTCTAGGATATATTAAGAACTCTTAGAATTCAATGATAAAGAGGCTTCAGAGATTGCTGAGTGGTTAAAGGCACTAGTTTGCAAAGCCTGATGGCCTGGGTTCAATTTCCTCAGTATCCACATAAGCCAGATGCACAAATTGGTACATGCATCTGGAGTTGTTTGCAGTGGCAAGAGGTCCTGGTGTGTGAACATTCCCTCCCTCCCCCTTTCTCTCTTTCTCTCTCTCCTTGCAAATAAATAAAAATATTTCTTTGCAAACTTGGTGGCACAAAATCAACCTAGTTTAAAGACAGGCAAAGAAATGAAATAGACACTGCTTTAAAGAAGGTAATACAAATGACTTATAACCACATGAAGATACTCAACTTCATTAATAATAGAAAGAAATCCAAGTGAAGAAATCAAAGAAATCCAAGTGAAAATACAATAGAGGAAAGAGTGACAGAGCTTGTATTGGGCAGGAGGCTCAAGGCCCCTGGGATTGATACAATGAGATAATGCTGTATTATATCCACTAGGATTGCCTATAACACATTTAAAAAAACAAAATAAGTGTTGGCAAGAGTGTGGAACAATTTCAACCCTTATACATTGATAGTAGGAATGTAAAATGGTGTGACTACAATGGAAAATAGTCTGGCAGTTCTTCAAATGCTAATGTGTAAAGTCACCATATGACTGACCAATTCTAAAATATATCCACACAAAAACTTGTGTCCAAATGTCCACAGCAGGGCTGGAGATATGGCTCAGTGGTTAAAGGCACTAGTTTGCAAAGCCTGATGGCCTGGGTTCAATTTCCCCACTATCTACATAAAGCCAGATGCACAAAGTGGCTCTTGCATCTGAAGTTTGTTTACAGTGGCTAGAGGCCCTGGTGTTCCTATTCTCTCACCTTGCAATTAAATAAGTTTTTTTTTAATTTCCATAGCAGCATTATTCACATTAGTCAAAGTATAAATATCACAAATGTCTACTAACTAATGGACAAACAATGGAATATTAATCATTGATAAGGAATAAAGATCTGGGCATGATAATGCACACCTATAATTCCAATGCCCAGGAAATAGAGGCAGCAGAATCAGCAGTTTAAGGCCAGTCCTGAATACACAGTGAATTTGAGGACATTCTGGGCTATATAAGACACTTTGTCATCAACCCTCTAAAAAGGAATGGAATATTAGCACATACTATAACACAGATGAGTCTTGAAAACAATATGCTAAGTGAAAGAAGCCAGACACAAATGATCACAAATTGTATGATTCAAATTATATGAAAGGTCAAAATGAGACAAATGAAAAGAGAATGTAGATCAATGGTCACCAGGGCCTGGGGTTTGGAGATGGTTGGAATGGATAGTGACTATTAATGAGCACAAGATTTCTTTGGGACATGATAAAAATGTTCTAAATTGCACTGTGGTGATGGCTACACAACTCTTATACTAAAAACAATGAATTATACACTTTAAATGGGTGAATTGTGTGGTATTTGAATGTCAATTGCTTTAAATATATTTTCAAAATATTTTTTACTGAAACAGTGCCCACTGATAACCAACTAGATATTTTTTAAGTAGAATCAGCCACTAGTTGTTGAAAGAAGTTGCAAAAGACCAGAGAAAAGGCTTTTGGACAGGGTTACTCAGCCATCTCTCTTTAAGAAAGGAATTTCAGGGGCTAGAGTGATGGCTCAGTGGGTAAAAGTGCTTGGAGCACGAGAGTGAGTACCTGAGCTCAGATCCTCAGAACCCACGGAAAGCCAGACCCAGTAGCACAAATGTCTATAAGGCCACCATTCCTAGGACAAAATAGGAGTCAGATACAGGAGAATCCTCAGATGCTCATGGGCCTGTTAGCTTTGTGTATATAGTGGTGAACAGTAAGAAACCCTGCCTCAAAAAAAGGCAGAAGGTAAAGACCAACACCAAAGATTGTCCTCTGACTTCCACATACATGACCCCCACACGAACATTTGTGCACACAGAGATTTTATATATATATATAATATATATATGCAGTTTTGAGAGAAATTATATTGCAAGAAGTATAGGGAGCCCTGACATGGATAAATGACAAGGCTGGAAGCACAGAGGAATGTGAGCTATTCATAATCCTTAGAGAAGAGATAGAAGAAAGGAAAACAGCTTATGAGGGCTGCATAGCCTTAAAACAACAGGAGAGACTAGATCCTAGATAGAGAAATTACCTTGCGGAAGAAAAGGGATTCAAGGGAAGACATTTTCAGGTAGAGAAAAGAGGTTAAAGAAGATACTTATTACACAGAGCTTCAACTGGTTCCCTCAAGTGTGTGGCAGAAAAAATGGGGAGAAGAGGATTTTCTCTTTTATTTAGCAGATGTGTATATTTTAGTTTTGATGTTGGAGAATCAGAAATAGTCCCCAGAGAAAAGGTATTTTTTTTCAATTCTGTAAGCCCATTGACCAACTTTATGCCTGATATATAGTAGTAAACTGTTGGTTGGATAGATGGATTGATGGTTGAACATTTTAGCACCTACAATCTTGTGTGCTTCACTGTCTTCTACCCCTACTGGGGAATCAGCACTACCATCTCTTTGTCTCTACTTTTCCTCCCTTTGTATTTTTTGAGACAAGTTCTCACTGTGTGGCCCAGACTGGCATCTAACTTGTCACAGGTACTTTAATCAAAGTTGAAGTGAATGAATAAATACTGAAGTGCAAAGAATAATGAAAAGGAAAGAGGGAAAAAAAAGAAGTTGTGAACCAGGAACTAAAATCCTCAAAGGAGGTATAAGAATGCTTTGTAGACCTATAGATGAGAACTTTAATAATATTTGAATACTATAAACAAATGATGTTACTTTAAAGAGCAGAGTTGAACCTGGTGGTACAGGCCTATGATTCCAACACTCAGGAGGTTGGAGCAGGAGCCCATGCCTTAAAAAATAAACAAAACTGAGCAAAATAATATAACTCTGGTGGTTTGATTCAGGTATTCCCCCATAAACTTATGTATTCTGAATGGATGATTCTCAGCTGATGGCAATTTTGGAATTAGAATCTTGTTGGAGGTATGCTATTGGGAGTGGGCTTATGGGTGTTATAGCCAGCTTGCCAGTGTTTGGCACACTCTCCTGCAGCTGTTGTCCACCTGATGTTGGCCAGATGATGTCCATCCTCTACTCATGCCATCATTTTCCCTGCCAACATGGAGTTTCCCCTTAAGTCTATAAGCCAAAATAAACCCATTCCTTCCACAAGCTGCTTCTGTTTGGATGTTTGTCACAGCACGGAGAAACTGACTGCAACAGTTAAATTGGTACCAAGGAGTGGGATTTTTATGGCTAGAACCTTGATTCTGTGGCTTTGGCCTTTTGGAACTGATTTATAGAAGGAATGTAGAAGGATTTGAAACCTCGGCCTAAGAGATGCCTTGCAGTGCTTTAAGTACTGCTTGATGAACCATTCTGGTCAGAGTTGGAAAAAACCTGAAAGCAGTAAGAACTATGGACTGTGAGGTTTGGCTTATGAGGATGAGAAGGAACTTTGTCAAGACTGATCTGGATGCAATTTGTGTGAGAGGCTTGCTGCTTTATGCCTGCCTATGTCCTGAGAACTTGTGTATGGTTGCTTTGTTTAAAAAATGGACTGATGTGAGCAGATGGAGATTGTCATGGTTTGATACAGGTGTCCCCCACAAACAATTGAATGTTATGATGATCGATCCTCAGCTGATGGCAGTTTGGGTTTTACAACCTCGATGAAGCTGTGTTGTTGGGGGTGAGCTTATGGGGGTTATAAGCCAGCTTCCCCTTGCCAGTATTTGGCACACCTTCCTGCCGCTGTTTGCAGTGCTGTGGCAGAGGTGATGTCCAGTCCTCTGCTCATGCCATCGTTTTCCCTGCCAGAATGGAGTCTCCCCTCGAGTCTGTAAGCCAAATAAACCCATTCCTCCACAAGCTGCCTTTGCTTGGGTTCTATCTGTGCAGCAACAAGAAAGCTGACTACAACAGATGGTACAGAAAAAACTGAAATCTTTGGGCTGAAACCACTGCCTGTTCAGCTGCAATTGTTAAAAAGATTACAACCATTGAAATTGGGCCACACTATCTGCACTGAGACAGCAGGAAGAATGCAGACTCTTTTGAAGTAGGGAGTCTGAGTGTTGAAGTTTTCCTGCTATTGACAGTCAGATTTATTTCCCCCCTGGATCAAAAAGTCGATTGCCTACCTGGTACTATAGAGTATAAAAAATGTGAGAAAGAGAGGATCATTGGATGTTCAACTGTTTGGATTTTTTGAAATGGCCATGGGCAGTATGAAGCAGGCTTGTTGGATTACCTGCATTGAGGCCTGATGGAGCCATGATGATGAACCATGGATTATAGTGAAGACCCAATGGAGATGACAGCCTATGCCATTCATCTCCAGGGGCTCCCATTTGACTGTGAAGTAAAATGAAAATACAAGCCTTGAATTTGCCATTTTCACAGAGAACTGCCAGCACCAGATGAAGTTTTCTGGGGCTGTTAGTAGCCTAGCTGGAGGGGTGGAATTGGAACTCCAGAGACCTGTCACTGCTTAGAACTTGGAAACTTATCACTAGTTAAAGTTGTCAGATTTGGAATTACAGAATTTGATGCTTGCCCTGTTTAAATCTTGTATTGGTTCAACCTGTCTTACTATACCCAATGCCATTTTTTTTGCAGTGTGAATATTTGTTCTGTGCCATTATAGGGTTCTTTTTGGTATTATGGCTCAGTTGAAAGACCTTAGATTATGGGGATGTTTGAATATCATTGGGATTGATAAAAACCATGGGGATTTTTAAAGTTGAACTGAATGCATTGCTTTTACATTTTGTATGGTTATCTATTTATGAGGTCCCAGGAGCAGAATGTGGTAGTTTGATTCAGGTGTCCCCCATTAACTTTTGTCTTTTGAATGCTTGATCCCCAACTGATGGCAATTTTGGAATTAGAACCGTGTTGGAGGTGCATTGTTGGGGGTGTTATAGTCACCTTTCCCTTACTACTGTTTGACACATTCTCCTGTTGCTGTTGTTCATGTGATGTTAGCCAGGAGGTGATATCCAGCCTCTGCTCACGCCATCATTTTTCCTGCCATGTTGGAACTTCCCCTTGAGTCTGTAAGCCTAAATAAACCCTTTACTTCACAAGCTGCTTTTGGTTGGGTTCTTTGTGACAACAAAGAGAAAGCTGACTATAACAATAACCAAACAAATAAAAAGAGCATTGAAGCTGGAGAGATGGCTCAGTGGTGAAGGTGCTTGTCTGCAATGTCTAACAACCTGAGTTTGATTCCCCAGTACTCACATAAAGCCATATGCACAAAGTGATGCATGCATCTGGAGTTTGTTTGCAGTGGTAAGAGGCCTCACTGGTGTACCCATTCTCTCTCTCTCTCTCTCCCTCCTTAAAAAATACATATATATATACATACATATATACATACATATATATTTTTTAAAAAATACATATATATATATATTTAAAAAGTAGTGAATTGGGAAGTGATAAATTCTGCCCCCAACACCCTCTACAGTGTCTTTTCTCTTTTAATCTCTGCCCACTGAATTATCCAGCCCTCTCAATTTTTTTTCAGACTTACCTAGCCTTCCAGTTATGCTCATGCCTAGAAGGCTTCAATATCCTTTTTGCCAACTGCTCTGCCTCCAGACTGTGATTTTGGATTTACATGTAACAGCAACAATCAGCTCTTATTTTCAACATCATTCATCTCCAGGGGCTCCCATTTGACTGTGAAGTCAAATGAAAATACAAGCCTTGAATTTGCCATTTTCACAGTCTAGCCTTCTATAATACAAGGTTTATACAGTGCACAAAATACCCTACCCTTTTCAAAGCTTCTGACTATCCTATCCTCTTTTTACCTATTCAGAGCCCACTTTATCAGAACTCCCTGGACTCATTTTCCTTATCTGGCTTTAATGAAAGCACCTATTCCAGAAACACCTCCCCCTTCCTTTCCTTCCTCTCTCCTAATTAATTAATAATGCTCATGAACATTATAAGCATCTTGTTTTCATATATGTCACTCCATATTACTTTGAATTCTATCATGGAAGTACCTCCTAAATCCAGGTCTTCTTGATCATAGCCTGTATGTTTGCAAAAGCCCTGTGACGGTTTGAATGTATGGCCCCATAGACTCAGGCTTGCAACTTAAATCTCCAGTGGGTAAAGTCCTACTAAGGTGGGTGATAAGAGCTATGCCACTGGAGACAGATCTGAGTTCAGCCCTACCAGATTTGTTCAGAACAGTTTGACTCTTCGTGTTGTTGGTGTTTGCTGGATTTATGGAAGGGAGCCAGCTTCTTCTGCCACTGATGGTTGTCATGGTTTGATCCAGGTGTCCCCCACAAACAAATGAATGTGTTCTGATAGATCGATCCTCAGCTGATGGCAGTTCGGGAATTACCTTACTATAGCTGTGTTGTTGGGGGCGGGCTTTTGGGGTTATAAGCCAGCTTTCCCTTGCCAGTATTTGGCACACCTTCCTGCCACTGTTTCCAGAGCTGTGGCGGAAGTGATGTCCACCCCTCTGCTCATGCCATCGTTTTCCCTGCCAGGATGGAGTCTCCCCTTGAGTCTGTAAGCCAAATAAACCCATTCCTCCACAAGCCACTTTTGTTTGGGCTCTTTCTGCACAGCATCTAGAATGCTGACTGCAACAATGGTGTTCCCCTGGAATTTGTAAGCTTGAAGTAATCCCTTTCCTACCATAAACTGCTTCTGGTTGGGTGTTTTTCCCATCAACAAAAAGCTTACTACAACAAGCCTTGATCAGCCTTCAATGTGTTCAATGCTATAATTCATTTTTCTTTAAGATGATAATCTACTTGTACCAACACACACAGTACATGTTATACCAGCATGCATGCATGTGTGCGCGCGCATGCGCGCGCACACACACACACACACACACTTAATATAACACACCCTTTAGGTAAGTTCAACCTTGTTCATTTATTTCTCTACTTCATCCCTATACTCCCTGCATGTTCTTACACACATACTTCCTTCTCTGCACCACCCTTACCAATAACCTCCACAACCATCCTTGCATCCAAAGTCCCTTATCTTCATTCTAAATGCCTACAAATTTCTCATGGTTTTTTCACATTTCAAGAGATCAAATCCAAAATCTTGCACATACTAAACAAGTACCCTGCTATGGAGCTACCATACATACCCCTTTCTCCTCTTCCTTGTTTGGTCTTGTTTCAGGCAAGGTCTCACTCTAGCCCAGGCCGACTTGGAACTCAGTCAGTAGCCCAGGCTGGCCTTGAATTTATGACAATCTTCCCACCTTAACCTCTTGATCAGTGGGATTAAGGGCTTCCTCATATGATTTTTACACAAGATGTTACAGGATGTTACAAAGAAATAGGCAAATCCAGTACATTATTCCTTCAGCTGTACTCAGTGTGACATCTTGCTCAATTTTAGTAGTTTCAAAATCAGGAAATTTTTTTGGTACAGCCTATTGACCCCATTCAGATTTCATTTGTTATGCTAATAATAATACATATGTATGTGTGCAGTTTTATTAAGCTTGTAGCTTTGTATGACCACTACTACACTGAAGATAGAGAATTGTACTGTCACAAGGCTCTGTGATGCTATGCTACCCCTTTATAGCCACATCCATTCCTAACCCCTGGCAACCACTGATTTCTTCCTCTGTTATTACTTTATAGTATTACATGAATGGAATCAAGTATAGACTTTTGAGAGTTGGTATCAGTAGTTTTTTTTTTCTTCCTGGATGCCAATTTTGTTTCACCATTTACCTGTAGAAGTACATTTGGATTTTTCCAGTTGGGGATATTACAAATAAAGTTGCTATGCACATTCATGTATAAGTTCCTACATGAAAATAAGCCCTAACTTTCTAGAATAAATTGCCCAAGAGTGTAATTGCTAGCTCATATGGCAATTCTATTTTTAGCTTTGACAGGAGCTGTTGAATTATTTTTTTAGAATGGCTACACCATTTTACATTCCTACTAGCAAGATGTGTGATCTAGTTTCTCTACATCCTCATCAGGAATTATCACTGTTTCATTTTAGCCCTCTTGAGAGTTGGCTCATTGTAGCACTTCTCATCCTAAGAATCATCTCTGTAGAGCCTTCCTTTCTGACATCCTGAAGAAAAGTTCACTACTCTCCTCTGTGCCACCTCTGACTCTTCACTTACCATTGCATTTTAATTATTTACTGCCAGAGTATTTCTTCCCAGGGATTCTGGGCTACATGATGGTATGGGCTATGCCAGATTCCTTTTGGTTCCTGGAGGATCTGGTATAATTCCATGCTGGGCACACAGTGGATGCTTATTAAATGTGTGCTATTGAGAGAAAGAATAAATGGAAAGAACAGTAGTCTTGCTTCCTTCCCCATTCTTTGCTAACAGTCTTCTCAGACCAGACATTACAACTTCCTATGTGTCTCCGAGCAGCAGTTAATAGGTTGCTCTATTTGAGTAGATGCTCAGTAAATGTCCCCTAAACTGTTTAGGTAGATTATCTTGCCTCTACACACAAGAGATAAGCACACGAAAAAGAGAACAGGCTAAAGAATCCTTGTATTAAGGATCATATATCATAAATTTTATAATATTCTTATAATCTCTAAAATCGCTGGGTATTTATCTGTGTCAGGGAGAAATCAAAACAAAACAGTCCTTTAAGTCAAGGAATGCTTCTGTGGCCTTCGTTTCCATACCCGGGTTACATATGAATTGGGGAGGGCAGCATTTTATGTCTGTGAATTCCTTCTGTCCTCTTGGAAGGATCTGGGATTTTTCTGTTTTTCTGCACTGCTGTAATTTGACATGTTGATTATGAGAGGGTCATTAACCAACATTTTTGATCACTTTTTGACTCTGTATTTTCTCAACTTTGAAGTCTGTTAATTTACATTTGTTTATATGTCTCTGTAAGAGACCCTCGAGGACTGGGATATGTTTTGTCTAGAAAGTAGATTGTAATCCCCTTGAGAGTAAGGACCATGTAATTCTTAGGAATGTATTCTGGACATCGTCAGTGTTCAATTAATGATAATACTAGAAGCCTGACTAAGGTCACTTGTCATATCAACATCTCCCTTTTCATCAATAAGGCTTCGTGCACTGCTGCAAGCACCAATTGGGTTGATTTGATAGCATTGATTGATTCTACTCAAAATTATACTATTACTCATTGCAACTTGCTCTTTTAGGGAACTTTCAGACTTGTAATTCTAGATCAGTTGTTACATTTCTCCTCCTTATAACACCCTGGTTACATATGCATTGGGGAGGACTGTATTTCATAACCCTTAAGCCCTTTTGCATAATAAAATGTAAGCTGATATCATCTAGGCTTTCCAAGCTTGTACTTCTTTGCCCCCAGCCCCCACTGATAATTAGGTGATAAACTTCAAGTATGATTGGCATATTAAATTATCAGAAGAAAGCCTTCATAACTATTCAGCGTATGTTGTGGTCAGCTTTCTAGTTGCTGCACAGAAAGAACCCGAGCAAAAGCGGCTTATGGAGGAATGGGTATATTTGGCTTACGGACTCGAGGGGAGACTCCATCCTGGCAGGGAAAACGATGGCATGAGCAGAGGGCTGGACATCACCTCTGCCACAGCACTGCAAACAGCGGCAGGAAGGTGTGCCAAATACTGGCAAGGGGAAGCTGGCTTATAACCCCCAAAAGCCCGCCCCAACAATACAGCTCTAGTGAGGTTGTAATTCCCGAACTGCCATCAGCTGAGGATTGATCTATCAGAACACATTTATTTGTTTGTGGGGGACACCTGGATCAAACCGTGACAGCATATCTGTTTTATTTTTCCAGATTTGAAAATAGAATAAATGTGTATACTGTGCCCCATGTCTAGTGAAGTTAAATTATGACTATTCCAAGGAAGTCTGAGTTCTTTGGTGATAGTGATGGGAGGGGGGATTGTTGTTAAATCAGGTTTATTAAACACAATTTACATATAGCCTGATTCACCTTTTATGTGGACTGTTTGATAGGATTAACAGGTTAATTTCTTGTTCCTTAACTATTTGCCGATTCAACTATACTTCCAATACATCCCCTACCATATGAATGATGAATCCAAACATCCTTTTTTCTGATACTGTTATGTCCTTCTCTTTCCTGCAGCGTACTAAAGGAGGTATATCAAGCCTTTAATCCCAAAGCAGTGGTCTTACAGCTGGGAGCAGATACAATTGCTGGGGATCCCATGTGCTCCTTTAACATGACACCAGTGGGGATTGGCAAGTGTCTTAAGTATATCCTTCAGTGGCAGTTGGCAACACTCATTTTAGGAGGAGGTGAGTACAGAGGAAAATCACCAAAAGAATTCACTGAGATTCCTCCACACATTGTTGGTATGAGAATAATTTGGTTTTCTTGTATTGAATAGTACCAATCTGCCTAAGGCCCAGAATACTGAGTCAATAAAGTACACCACTATACAGTTCAACAGTAAAGGGAAGTACTCTGGAATATTCCTTATCAACTGGGCATATGCTTTGAGTCCTTGGCACACTGAAGTCTGTTTCCACTCCTTGAGTAAAGGTTAAAGGTTACTTCAGTCTCAGTGATAGCTCAAAGGTAGCTTAGTAGTAGAGCACTTGCCTAGCAAGCACAAGGCCCCAATTTCAATTCTCAGTAGTAGGGGAATAGAGAAGTTACCTTGGGTGATAATAACAGTGTCAGCTCCAACAGACTTGATTTATTTGTTGTTTTTAAAAAATATTTTTATTTATTTGCTAGCACAGAAAGATAGAAGAGAGACAGAGAGAATGGGCCTCTAGCCACTGCAAACAAACTCTAGATGCATGCACACCACTTTGTGCATTTGGCTTTACATGGATACTGGAGAATCGAACCTGGGTGGTTAGGCTTTGAAGGCAAGCACCTTAACCATTGAGCAATATCTCTAGCCCTTTTTTTTTGAAGTAGCCAAATATACCCATTCCTCCATTCATTCTAGCACAGGCTGACCTGCAACTCACTCTTTAGCCAAGGCTGGCCTCAAGCTCACAGTGATCCTCCTACCTCAGCTTCCTGGGTACTAGGATTAAAGAAGTGCACAACCACACCAGGCTTCCATTAGACTTTGATCCATCTTTTCTTAGTGTAGTCTACCTGTTCTCATTCATGTTGTAGAAACATAGAATGAAATTTCTACCTCTATTCATATATGAAAAGTAAGTATGTTACAGGTTACATTAATTAAATAAACTGAATTGAACAGTTACTCTTTTCCCTAAAAGCATGCCTTTGTTATAATAAAGCAAAATTGAGAGATCCAGAGAGTCTCTTGTGCATTCTTGCCTCCCACATACTGATATTTATATTACTTCGCCAACATAAAGCTGGGTCTATTCAGTAGAAGCATTTATGATTTGAGAAAAGAACCTTACATAAGCTCAACCATCTTTGCAAATGTCTTGCTTAGGATCTTCTGTCTCCCTACTTGGCACAAACTTTATTTCACTGGATAAATAGATTGGTGTGCTAAAATATGGTCAAGCAGATAAAATTAAAATAGAAATATGAAGCCAGGCATGGTGGTACACACCTTTAAGCCCAGCACTCTGGAGGCAGAGATAGGAGGATTGCCATGAGTTCAAGGCCACCCTGAGACTACATAGTGAATTTTAGGTCAGCCTGGGCTACAGAAAGATCCTACCTTGAAAAACCAAATAAATAATTAATTGATTAAATATCCATATATGTGCTATTGGATACCTTTGGCACCTGCCTGTAATCCAAGCACTTGGGATGTGGATCTCAGAAGGATCACTACTAGTTCAAGGCTAGCCTGGGCTGTATGAGAGTCTGTTGTAAAAAGGAACAAAAAGGGCTGGAGAGATGGCTTAGCAGTTAAGGCACTTGCCTCCAGTGCCTAAGGCCCCAGGTTCAATTCCCCAGAACCCACTTAAAGCCAGACCCACAAGGTGGTGGCCCTGGTGTTCTCTCTCTCTCTCTTGTGCTCTCTCTCTCTCTGCTTGAAAATGAATAAAATATTTAAAAAAGGAACAAAAATGCATATATAATGGACAATCTAATTGTCTATTGTTTTGTCTACTTGTAAAATCCAAATCAGAATAGATCCTGGGAAGACTTTATGTAAGCAAGTAAACATTCAACACAAATATACTAGCTGAATCCTTGAACACACTCAAACCCCAGAGGGATCAAAGTTAAAAGTGTTTACAAGAGACTTATGAAAAGCTGACAAAAATATTAAATTTATTTCCATAAAAAATATAAAATTGATAAGATCTGCATGGCATTGCTTTCCTTAATGGCACTGAGGATGGTGACTATGTTATAGGTCCAGCTAGTGGGCAAAGACCTGTCTACAGCAGACATATGTAAGACTTTAACATTTGTCCGAGACATGTGCTTAAAGAGGCTATTAGCATTCTCTAAAGCCTTTTACTTTTCTCAGCCCAAAGCTTTTGCTTTTGAATATGAAACTATAACTTGTGTAATATTTATATTCTTGAGAGTGCTTGTACATAAGTGAAAATTTACACATCAAAATCATATATATATATATATATATATATATATATATATATATATATATATATATATATATATATACTAGAGGTAGCATATTCCTTAAGCAAAATCTATAATAATTCTTTGAAATTAATTAGCTATGACAAATAAGTATCTTACAGACTTATTTTCCATGACAAGGCTATTTAAAGTAATACCTGTACTGTATAACTAAAATTATTAGTTCTTATTAATACATATACAATTAGTAGAGGTGTCCATACCCATAAGCTTCAGTGACCTCACTGAGGCCTGAAATGCATACTTCAGAAACTCTCGTATCCTTTACCTTTCAAACAGTAGGAAGGATAGGATCACCATATGTCTGAATTTATATGTTATCTCAGTGTAATGATTAATAGTGACTGCTTTTGCTCCTTAAAGTATATTATTTTGGACAATAATGTATATGGCCACCCTACCTAAAACAGGTAAGATTTTATTTTCTTTCGGCTGCTTTGGGCTTAGGAAATCATTCCATTTTACCCTATACTCTTGGAATTTAGCTAAAGGCCAATGTTCTAATGCATGCACGGCAAAGCACATCCATTCAGCACAAAAATATGCTGATTATTAGCCTGAGTAATGTGGCTGCTGGGTGACTGTGACAGGACCTGACAAGATGAGTCAGGATGTCAATCAATGGTCCCTTCCTCATCTCACTCTTTGATCTCTGCTACCAGGTCTGTGTTTTGTGGCGAAAAGGAATGCTGATATTAAAAGAAGGAAGTCTGTCTCTGTCAGCACTTTCCTTTTCTGTTTCCTGGATGCCTTTAGGGCTAGATCTGCCAATAGCTTTAAAATACAAATTGTATCCAACAGTCGCTTTATAGAATTGTTACAGCATTCATCTGTGAAACCTTCACATTGGGTAGGTCACCTCCAGACATTTGGTTTCCAAGGTTCTCAGTCTTGGTGTGATATCTCTTGAATGGAGGAGCTTGGTTTCCTCAGTTTGCTGGGAGATGAGAACCTCTTTAATCTGTGTTGCCCTTGAAATCCCCAGTTCCACACTGTGCATAGATCTAACTGGTCCCCTAAAGTCTGCCCACTAGATGCTTTGCAAATATTATTAAGGAGTGTTTAAATAGGATTCTGCAAGTTGGAGTTGTCTTTTTAGCCCTTTGATTAAAACATTTTTCTCTCCTTCCTTACCTCCTTTCCTCTCTTATTTTGTGACTGTTCTTTCCTAACTTCCCAATTCTTGATGGAGACAGGAGGCTATAACCTTGCCAACACGGCTCGTTGCTGGACATACTTGACCGGGGTCATCCTAGGGAAAGCACTATCCTCTGAGATCCCAGATCATGAGGTAAGTAAGGCTCTGACAAGTCCTCTCTTCTTTAAGGGGAAGAGCTGAGTCATTCCACCTAATCAAAATCACATCCTCACCACTCAATACCGTTTTGTTGAGAGACACTTCAATAACAATAACACACTGTCTTGTCAGAATAGTGGACTGTTGTTCCAAAATAGCCAAGACCTGCTTTTTTTTCTTTTCTTTTTTTTTTTTTTTACAAAAGCTCTCAAAGGCCAACCAACTTTAATTTCTCAATTATAGAGATTGTGGGAAGGGGTCACCTGTTCATAGAAAGAACTCTGGAATATGTGCATATTTTCAGCCCCTAGCCTCAACATGGAAAGAACTTGTTTTTAAACGTGTAGGTTATGTTTTCATCTGTTTTTAGAAGTGCCAAAGGTGATATGTGTCACATGTTCTTTGGTGGTATTCCTGCTCTCTCAATTATCTTTGACTAATATAAAATTCAAGATAACCACTAAACCAAGTCTGGTATTTTTCCAGCAATTAGTGGTACATGGAGATTGGGACAGGACCATCCAAAATGTGAAATGTGTCATTTGAACCCTTGCCATTTTCTGTAGTCTTATGAGATGGTCTTTACAAAGCAAAGATGTCTGTTGTAGTTTTCCAAAAACAAGCAATGAAAGCTGTCTGGTATCTGCAAGTGTACCGATAATCGCTAACTCAAAAGATGTGATATACCTTTCCCATCCACCTCCATCCTGGTAGAAAACATCTTAATTCATGATATAGCTACAGACCTTAGACTGTGTGACAAAATAACAAACTGATAATACAGCCCCACCTTCTCAAGCTAGTTCTTAAAAGATGAAGGTTGGTGCTTTCCTTGTAATATGATTTCTTCCAGATGCATTGCTATATGCTTGGGAGCATTATGCTTTGTAAAGTTACTATTATTTTTTAAAAATTAGACACAACTTAAACTAATTTGCTTCCAATTTTCTTCTAACCATAGGTGAGGTATAATATATAAGGCAGCAAAACCACTCAATATGTCTAGAATACACATAGAAAGCACACTATAATTTGAGACAATTTGCTGGTGTCAGGGTTAATGGAAGTCTCTTTTCTTGACTTACCTTTATTCAGTATTTGGAAGCTTAATGAAATATAAAGGTAAGTGCTGTGAACAAATGTAACTGCTGTTATTGCTGTGGGAATATCTCAGATTGCATTGTAATTTAAAGCACTGAGACTTTAAAAACTGATCAAGTTATATCAGAAAGCAGTCTTAAGCTGTTGAAGTCTGAATTGAGAGTGAGTGTTCTGTTCCTAGGAAGCAAAAGCAAATCTAATGATTCATCTGTATTAAAAGAGTGATAAAATTTTAATAAACACGAATATTGCCTCTGATACCTGAAAAAGCTATATGCGTGAACAGATGCAGACTCAAAGATTTAAATGCTTGGTTTTGATGTCGGATTCTGCTGCAAGAGTAAATGATATGTAATGTGTATCATGTGCCCAAAACACAGTTTTTGGCACTTAACAGACACTTTGAAAATGCAAGATGTTTCTTCTCCTTTTCATTCTCCTCACTTCTTATACCCAGACATTTAAGACTCTGTCATTCATAAATTTGTCCAAACCCTTTGTGAATCCTTTCTGTCATATTCTTTTGGTATAAGAAATGTGAGTCATCTAAGAGGGAACAAAGAAGAAAATTGAAATGACAGTTTTCCAGGTATAATAAGATAATATTTTAATGAAAATGGCAAAAAATAGACTACACCAGATGAAGGCATGTATGTTTTATGTCACTATACAGAGTTGCACAAAAATATCCTGTCCTTTATGATCAAATCAACAAATGGCAGGTCAAAAATATTTGCTGCACACCTACTGTGTGCTAGGAATTATGCTATGCTAGGTATCTTGAAAAACACAAAGGACTATAAATAAGCTACCAAATAAGCTTATTTTGTAGATGGGTTCAAGAAAGAGGTGTGCATGTGTGAGAGGCTATGACAATGCACAAAAAGTTATAATAAAAAACAGAGTAAAAGCCATAGACAAGCTAGGAGTGGTAAGATACACCTATAATCTCACCATTCTGGAAGCTGAGGTAAGATGATTATGAGTTTGAGGCCAGCATGGGTTATACAGGAAGACCATGGATCAAAATAAATTTAAAAGATAAAGTTGGGCATGGTGGTGCACACCTTTAATCCCAGACCTTGGTGGGCAGAGGCAAGAGGAAATAAAACAACACAATACCATAGGAATGGTGACTATAGAGATGTACATCATATATGAAGGGAATACAAAGGAATATGCAAATACCTTCCCTTCCAAGAGCTGAAAATTTACTTGAGAAATCCAGTAAGCACATGGTCAAGATATTGCAGTGGTAAACTCTGGCCTACCTGACCTCCTCACTATCTTTGCTCTCATTCTTGGGCTTTTGTTCTACTGTCTTCTAAGATAATAATCCTCTTCTTCCTAATACCCTTTCCCTACATCTTTGCTGTCTTCCTAGGTCTAGTTTCAAACCTTGTGCCTTTCAAAACCCATTAACCTAATTATATTAAGCTCCCTTTTGTATTCTTCCTTTATTCCCTCATTCATTTAACTATTCATTGGGCCCCCACTACTTGTTGGGTCTTTTGAATATCTGGATTTAGAGATACAAATATAAGCAACATAATTCTAGTACCCTCAAAACTGTGGACCTCTAATAAAGACAATATAGGAGTGTGTTTGAATCCAGGGCAGTGTGTTTGAATGAGGAACAAAGAGGAACTGTTTCAACAGAACTTTTGACTGAAGCTGGGTGTGGTGTTGCACACTTGTAATCTCAGCATTCAGGAAGCTGAGGTAGGATCATAAATTCAAGTCCAGTCTAATCTACTTACATATCCAGTTCCAGGTCAACCTGGACTACATAGTGAGACCTTGTAAAAAAAAAAAATCCCAAAACACTGAATTGAATCTTCAGGATTGATTGGGGATGGGGGGAGGGCGGGAGAAATGACTAAGTTGGTAAGGTGCTTGCCATTCGTCAGGGCCTGAGCTCATATACCAAGTGCCCATGTAAATGCCAGGAGTGGTGGTGTGCATCTGTAATCCCAGGATTTAAGAGACAGATAAAGGCAGATCCCTAGGGCAAACTGGCTAGTTAGACTAGCTGAAATGTTGAGCTCTGAGTTTAAGGAAACACCCTGTCTGGATAAATAAGGTGAAAAGTTTTAGAAGGGAGACATCCTAAATCAATCTCTGGCTTACACACACACATACATGCATGTGCATTCACACACATTTGCCTACACACATATACACATACCACTTACACATGCACACACATACACACACAGAGGGAAAAAATAAGATTGATTGGAGTTTCCTAGGTGAAGAAGGGAAAAGGTCTACACAGGGAACAGAAGTTGGAAAAGACTAGTAAGAACTATGCTATGTATGCAATAGTTAAGACTTTAATGGACATTAGGACTAGATTATGAGGAGCCTTAGATGTTGTACTTGTGAGCCTATATTTTCTATGAAAAATAAGAACTTTGGCTTTATAAAGCTTATTTGGTAAAAAGTAAATAGATCACAAAATGGATGAATTTGGAAATTCATAGTTAAAGAGATTCGAGTATACTATGTAATAGTCAAAATGCTTATGACTGCTCAAAATGCTTATGATTGCAAATTAATCTTGGATTTTTTTCTTTTGGAATCTCAGAATAATAGCATATATATTGTTTTACTTACCTTTTCGTTGCTGAGACAAAGCATCCTACCAAAAGCAGGAGAAGGGAGGAGAGTTTTGTTTTATGTGTTTTTAATTTTGGCTTATAGTCTTGAAGGGAAGCTTCACGATAGCAGGAAAAACCATGGCATGAGCTGAGGCAGGACATCACCTCCTTGCCACAGTATGTAGAAAACAGCATCAGGAGAGTGAGCTGAGCTCTGGAAAAGGGGAGCCGTCTATAGTACCCATAAGCCTGCCCCCAAGGGCATATCTCCTCCATTAAAGCTCTGCCTCCCAAATTTCCATCAGCTGAAAACCAAGCATTCAAAATGAGTTTATGAGGGACACCTAATTCAAAGCACATTCTGTACCTGTCCCCATTAACTGATGAACATCCATGATGTAAAAATGTAATGCATTCAGTCCAAATTTGAAAGTCCTCATAGTTTTTATAAACACCAACACCTGTTCAAACATCCCCACAGACCAAGTTCTCTTAACTGTGAGCCTGTAAAACCAAACATTCACACAGCAAAAGATGGCATTGCAAGAAAATATTGAACTGTAAGATCTAAAACAAATGGAACAAATATCAAATCCCCTAGCTCCAAGTCCACCATCTCTAACCCATGATAAAGTCTCTGGGTTCCAATTCCACCCCTCCAGCTGATCTCCTCGCAGCCTGGGTACCAATCAATCCCAAGCCAGAAGCTCTCCTTGGTAGCCATCCCATAGTCCTGGCATCTCAATAAAATCCTAAGATCTCCACTGCAACCCATGGTTGATCCTCATTGTTCCAGCAGGTCTCCATACAGGGACTCCAACAACCCTGCCTCACATTTCCCAGTGGCAATTTCCAAAAAATAAGCCTCATTGCAAATCCAATGACCCTTTTTTTCCTACATTTGTTATTCTCCCATAGTACCAGGAGAGTTACCAAGTTTGTCAATACAAGAGGGAATAAAGCCAACTTTGAGGAGCAGGACATTCCTTTAGAATTCAGGCCCCCATACTTTCAAGAGTCAATATTCTTTTTTTTATTATTTATTCATTTTCAAGTAGAGAGAGAGAGAGAGAGAGAGAGAGAGAGAGAGAGAGAGAGAGAGAGAGAGAGCGCACCAGGGCCACCACCTTGTGGTTCTGGCTTATGTGGGTCCTGGGGAATTGAACCCGGGGCCTTAGGCACTGGAGGCAAGTGCCTTAACCGCTGGGCCATCTCTCCAGCCCAAGAGTCAATATTCTTTATGCTGCCCAATACAGAATAGCTGGCCTAATCTCAATAGTGGTGATCTTTCAAATAATTACAGCTTAATCGGCAGCAATTTTTGCCCAAAGATTTCATTTCTTTCTGTGCCATACTCATCTGCTCACACCAGTCCATTTCTTCTAAACTCAACCCTTCTCAAATGGTCATGACACAGGCAAAAGGCTACAAGCCTCTCAGACAAAGCTTCTTCCCTTTCAAAGATGAGCCTCAGTTTTTTCTTCATTTAGCTCTTTCAACTATTTAGGCAGAATGATCCATCAAACTCTGACTTCAGCACTGCAAGATATCTCTCAGACCAAGATTTCAAACCCACATTACTCCCACAAATCAATTCCAAAAAGCCACATAGTCAGGTTTCTAGCAATAATAACCCCACTGCACTGGTTCCACTTTTTCTATTGCAGTTACCTTCATGTTGCTTAGACTAAACATCTGGCCAAATGCAGCTGATGGTAGAAAGGTTTTTATTTTGGCTTATAGTCTCAAGGAGAAAGCATGGTGTGAGCAGAGGCTGGACATCACATCCTTAACACAGCATGTGGGAAACACCAGCAGGAGTGTGAGACGGAGACAAGCTCTGGCAAAGGGAATCTGTCTATAACACCTCAAAGCTTTTTCCCAACAACATACCTATCCCTCTCCAGCAAAGCTCCATCTCAATTGACACCAGCCAGGAACCAAGCATTCCTTTATGGAGGATACCTAATTCAAAACACCATTGTGTGTGTGTGTGTGTGTGTGTGAGAGAGAGAGAGAGAGAGAGAGAGAGAGAGAGAGAGAGAGAGAGAGAGAGAGAGAGAGAGAGAGAGAGAGAGAGAGAGAGAGATTGGTCGTGGGAATGTAACCTAAGTCTAAACATAAAATCATTATATTATCATAAAATCATTATACATATATAGCCCTTGTACACATAGTCTGAAGATAATTTTACAAAATACTTTAATTATTTTATGCATGAAAACAAAGTGAGGTATGAAAATTACCACGTGTGACATCAAGTTAGCACTAAAATGTTTTGGGCTTTGAAGCATTTTAAATTCCAAATTTTCAGATTGGATATGTTTACCCTGTGCTGTTCTTTTGATCATGTGTATTTGGGTTATCTGTACTACCTGTCTATGTTTAGTAGAATTTTAAGTATCCATCTAGCTTGTGTTCCTTCATGGAGTGAATATTTAAATAAACTTGTATTTGAATAATATGTCAACATTCACATTGGAAAAACTTTTTTTTTTGAGGTAGGGTGCCACTCTAGTTCAGGCTGACCTACAATTTACTATGTAGTCTCAGGGTGGCCTCAAACTCACAGCAATCCTCCTACCTCTGCCTCCCGAGTGCTGGAATTAAAGGCATGTGCCACGATGCCTAGCTGAAACCTCTTTTTTAAAAAATAATTTTATTTATTTGCAAGCAGAGAGAGAGGTAGAGAGAAGAGAGACAGATAGAGAGGATGGGCATACCAGGGCCTCCAGCTACTGCAGACAAACTCCAGATGCATGCACCACTCTGTGCATCTGGCTTTGCGTGGGTAATGGAAAATTGAACCTGGGCTGTTAGGCTTTGCAGGCAAGTGCCATCACTGCTGAGATATCTCTCCAGCCCAAGAAACCTCTATTAAGATGAGATAATTGGAAATATAATATAGTTCCTTTGGGAGCATAATTCAACCTTGGTAGCAAGATTCTATCCTTTGTAAGAAGTGTCATGTATCCAAACTATGAGAAACAGGTCTATCCAGAGAAAAAATACTACATTACCATGCAGGGAAAGTGTTAAGTAGTCAAGCCCACCACAGCCAATAGAAGCATTTGAGGGTGGGACTTTAAACATGGCCCTCATAACATATAAAACTGGTAATGCCATAAAGGGAATTGGTCTCAGTCCAGGAATTGGGAAGCCAGGTTGGCCAGCCAACCATGGAATAAGTATTCAGTCCCACCTGGAGAAAGTTTTGAATTGAGTTAGGAAAGTTTGAAAGGAATGGAACCTGCATATATGATTGGCCCAGGAAGCTCCACCACAGAAAAGGACGAAACATGACATGAACTCATAAAAGACAAGTTAGTATGTAGATAATTAGCACAATCACCAACACTGTTATGTGGAAGAATAATCTGTAATCTAGTATTACTATTTAGAACCCATGGTTCAGGATAATGTAAAATAGTCTTGCATGCAGGTTGAGCATATATAATACAAAATCTGAAGTAACTTTGAATAAACATAACATTCAGCAGCAAGTTTACTAACAAAAATACTCCACTTAACCAGACTGCTTTTGATGGACTGATTCGGTATACTATGTCTCATTCGTATTAGGCAATATGTGCAGACACTAAAACAAATTAAGTCTGTTTTATTTTCTAATATTTTTACTTATTTGCACATGTTTACATATGTGTGTGTGTGAAAATGCCAGGGTCTCTCGCTGCTGCAAATGCTGAATGCTTATGCCACATTTTTGCATCTGGCTCTATAGTACACGCTTCTTAATCCTAGGCCAGCAGGCTTTGCACGCAAGGGCCTTTAATCACTGGTCTACCTTCTCATCCCAAAGTAAGTTAGCTTATATACAAATATTTTACTGCTAGGTGTGCTGGTGCATGCCTTTAATCCCAGCACGCAGGAGAGAGGTAGAAAGATCACTGTGAGTTTGAGGCCAGCCTAAGACAACATAGAGCATTCCAGCTCAGCCTGGACTACATTGAGATGCTACCTCAAAAAAAAGAACAAAAAAAAGTTACTGTTGTAAAAACCTTACAGTGTAAGAATTTCTATGGGTTTGTCTGTGATGAACAACTAACATATTTCATCTTTCAACTTGTGAACTTACTATATCTTTCAATTTAAGATCTCCTTCAATTTCAAATTATAAACTAATCTTGCACAAATTTTGTTTCATTTATTCTTGAGTATTTCATGATTTTGATTTTGTTGTACATGGCAATTCTTGAAAAATTTCTATCTTTTCATTGCCAGAACAGACAAATATTGATTTTTACATTGATCTTGAATACTGTATCCATGCTAAGCTCATTATCTTTCTGTGACTTAGCATGTTGCATATACACAGGCATGCCATCTGTGAGTAGAGTTTGATTTCTCCCTATACAATCACATGTACATGCCTTTTATTTCTTTTTCTTATCTTACCACACTGGTTTAAACCTTGTCTTAGGACCCCAAATGCAATGCTAAATAGAAGGTATGAGTGAACATCTTTCTCTTTGATTGCTCCCAAAGGAGGAAGGAAAACACTTCATCTTTCATTGTAAAGTGTGATGCTAGTATTAGGTGGTTTTTTCAAAGATGTTCTTCATTAGGTAATTTTCCTTTTATTCTTAATTTAATAAGAGTTTTTCTTCTCACAAATGAGGGTTTTAATTTGTTGAATGCTTTTTCTTCATCTGTTGAAATGATTAAATTAGCATCTAATATTTCCCCTTAGAATAGTGAAGTGTACTGATATTTTTAATGTGAAAATCTCATTCCTGTGATAAAACCCACTTGGTCATGATGCATTATATTTTTCATGTATTGTTGCATTCTGGTTGCTGAAATTTGGTTAAGGATATTGTGTCTATGTTGATGAAAAATGTTGGCCTGTTTCTATTTACTCGGTTTTGATATCAAGCAGTGCTGATCTCATAAAATTACTTGGAAGAGGACTAGGGTTTGAGCTCAATGGTAGAGTACCTGCCTAGTATACACAGGCCCTGAGTTCAATCTCCAGCACCATAAAAGATTACTTGGGAAGTATCACCTCTTCTGTTTTCTGAAAGAGTTTATGGAGAATTAAAACTTCCTGAAATGTTTGTTAGACTTCACTAGTTTTAAAAACATTTGAGACTAGAGATTTCTTTGTGAGAAAATTTTTATTCCTTAATGCTTCTATGGCTATTCACATTTATGATCAATTCTTTATTTCATGTTGACCTTGATTTCATTTTGATAATTTTTCCAAAATTTGTTCATTTATTTATAATATCCTATCATTATTATTTTAAATGTTTATAGAATCTATGTCAATATCCCTTCCTTGACTATTTTATTATTTTTAACTAACGGTTTATTAATTTTTTTTTTGTTTTTTGAGGTAGGGTCTCACTCTAGCCCAGGCTGACCTGGAATTCACTATGTAGTCTCAGGCTGGCCTTGAACTCACGGCGATCCTCCTACCTCTGCCTCCCAAGTGCTGGGATTAAAGGTGTGCGCCACCACGCCTGGCTTATTAATTTTATTAGTGTGTTTTTCTTTTTCTTTGAAAGGGTATCATATTGTGCAGCCTATCCTTGAACTCACTCTGTAGCCAAGACTGGCTATGAACTCTTGCCTCTACCTCCTGACTGCTGGGATTACAGGCCTGTGCCACCATGCCTAGCTTGCAGGGGGTTTTTTTCCAGACAACCAGCTTTTAGTTTATATTATAGACTTCTTTTTCTTTCCTACTTCCTTATCGCATATCTCTGTCTTCCTTGTACTTGATGTTGTTGGTTAGCTCTTTTTTCCAGTTTCTTATTAAAAAAACTTAGCTGATTTTGAAACCAATTTTCTTTTGTCATATAAGCATTTTAAGGTCATTTTTCTAAGCTCTGCTTTACCTACATCTCACAAATTTTGATACGTTTTTAAATTTTTCATATGATTGAAAACATTTTTTTTCCTTTGACAGATGGGTTATTTTAAAACGTAGGGATAATGCTAAGGAAATGGCTCAGTGGTTAAAAGCACTTGCTTATATATGAGGGCTTAAGACTGCAGGAGTTAAACTCCCCAGAACCCACATAAGAAGCTGGGAGTGGCCACGCACTGCTGTAACCCCATTCTGGGGATAAGGGGGAGGCCAGCCAGTAAGAGACCATAGAATCACTGGGGCTCACTGACAAAAAAAATGGCAGCTCTTTGTTGTGCAAGAGACCCTGTCTCAAGGAAATAAGTAGGTGAACAATAGAGAAGAACATAGGCCTCCACATGTGCATGGCACATGTTCATCTACACACACACACACAGACACACACACACACACACACACACACACACACGTAAAGATCTGGGACCAGGGAGATGGATGGATGAGATGATAGTGCTTACTGAACAAACATAAGTGTCTGCATTCAGATGTCCAAAAGCCATGTACAAGCCATTGACTATAGTGAGTGACAGTAATCCCAGCATACCAATGTGAAAGGCAAGGGCCTACACCTTCAGTTGTTCCTGTGACCTTCATACATGCACAGTGGTATGTGCACCCCCATGCTCGTACATGTTGAACACACACAGATGCAGCAAAAAAGAAGGGGGTTTATTTTTAATTGACTTCCAAATATTGAGAGCTTTCCACATATTTTTGTTATAGTGTCCAGAGAACATACTCTGCATGGTGTCAGTGCTTTTGTGGTAACTGAAATTTTTAGGGCCAGCATATGATTTTAGATAATGCTTAATATGCAAACTATAAAGAATGTTCATTCTTCTGCTATCAAGTAAAATTTCCATCATTAGCGCCTAAATTAGATTGGCTGGGATTGTTGGTTACATCTTGTATGTCACTACTGATTTTTTTTTAATTTTTAAAATTTTTATTGTGTGTGTGTGTGTGTGTGTGTGTGTGTGTGTTCAGCATGTGCATGTCAGGAGCACATGTATGAATGTCAGAAGACAATTTTCAGGTTGGTCCTCTCTTGTCCACCTCATTTGAGGCAGGGTTTCTTGCACTGGATTCTCATTCTGCTGTTCTTTGCTGGGCTTGCCATAAACTTCCAGGAAACTCTACTGTTTCAGCCTCCCATCTTTCCATCAGTATCAGTGTGCTGGGATTACAGAAGTCCACCACAGCTTCTGGCATTTTACGAGGGGTTAGAAAATTGAACCCAGGTACTCCAGTTTGGGCAGTGAGTACTTTATCCACTGAACCATCTTTCCAGCCCTCACTACTGACTTTTCATTACTTGTCCTGCTAGTTCCTGAAAGAGGTTGAAACCTCAAGCCCTGAGTTTGAATTTATTAGAAATGTATATGCTGGGCTGGAGAGATGGCTCTGCCGTTAAGGCACTTGCCTCCAGTGCCTAAGGCCCCTGGTTCAATTTCTCAGGACCCACATAAGCCAGACCCATAAGGTGGTGGCCCTGGTGTGCTCTCTTTCTCTCTTTCTTTCTTTCTTTCTCTCTCTCTCTCTCTCTCTCTCATCTACTTGAAAATGAATAAATATTTTTAAAAAATCATGTGCCGTAATGCCCAACTATAAAAAAAGAAATGTATATGCTGAGAGTTGTTATGTCTTCTTGATGAATTCTTGATGAATTGATGCCTTTATTTTTATGAGACAGTCCCCTTTATCTTTGCTTGTAGTCGTTCTGAAGCTCCCTTTGTCCAATTTTAATATTGGCACACAATTCTCATTTTTTTCTGTAATGTGCCTTTTTTTCTCTCCTTTTACCTATGCCCTCTCAATACCTTCAAATTTGTGGTAGATTTTTCACAAACAACATATAGTTGGGGAATGTTCTCATATTCAGTATGGCATTCTCTCCCTTTTAGTTATAGGACAGACCAATTACATTTAAAGAAATTACATATTTAGGTTTATGTCCATCTTCCATTTTTTGTCTACTTATCTCATCTGTCTTTGTGTTGCTGGAGATTGAACCCAGGGTGCATGCTAAGCAGGTATATTACCACTAAGCTCCACTCCTTATCCCAAATAAATACTCTTTTCTGGATTGTATTTTATCTCATTATGTGCCTATCAGCTAGAACTCTTACAATTTTATTTTTTTTTTGTGATTGATCTGGCTTTGGCACTATAAATTTTCATCTTAGAATTTACATTTAAATAGTATTACATTAGTTCTCATGTAGTACCTTTACAGCACTGACTGCTTCTACTTTCAATGGTTTCTTTGGTAGGGATACAATTTAGGATCTAACTCTAGACCCAGCTAACCTGGAATTCACTATGTAGTTTCAGAGTGGCCTCAAACTTACAGTAATTTCCTACTTCTGCTTTGAAAATTCTGGGATTAAAGGCACCACCACACCAGGCTTCAATGTGTTTTGATACAATGCTTTTGTTAATGTATATGAAAACTCAGTTTCACATAGATATGTAGCTGGAAAGGGGAGGGATATTTTAATAACCTTTTCAGATAATAATGTATATGCTTTGATACTACTCCAGAACTCTACAAATGGTTACTGGTCATTTTTTTCAAGGTTAATGCAGTATTTGAAAGAATAGAAGTCAAGTTTTATGTATTTTTAAAATCTCATTGATCATATTATATTTTGAATAGATATTTGACACCTCTTATACTTCATATTTAGAAAATACTTCATACAAGCATTCTAAGTGTTCACACATTTTATGCAACATCAAAAAATCACATTCATATCATCACTGAATGTATTGGGGGAAATCTTAAGGTTTGAGAAGCTGTCAACCTCATGGTAGCAATGTCAACTGTCCAAGGGTTATTGATCTTTAAGCTGTGCCATGCAATTCCCCAGCCAATGCTATACAATGACCTACCCATGAGCTGCTTTGGGGGCTTTTTCATTCCTAGTTTGAAAAATAGCAACAATATTTTAGATTTTGTTTGTTCTGGCTTTTGTTGAGACAGGGTCTTACTATATAGCCCTGTATGACCTGGAACTTATTAGGCAGACCAGGCTATTCTCAAATCTGCAATGAATCCTCCCACCTCTATCTATCTAGTGCTGAGATTATAGGCATAAACAACAATACCCAGCAATTTTTAGCTTTTAACAAGCTTATCATATCTACACCTAAGACATTTAATTCCTAGCCAGGCATGGTAGTTCATATGGGAAATCCTAGCACACAGGAGGATGGTGCAGGAGGATTGCCTTGAGTTCTCGGCCAGCCTAGTCTAAAGAATGAGACCCTATCTCAAAATAGCAACATATATATATATATATCTCCAATTCTTTTACCTTATGAATTAGTGGTCTGGAAATGATCAATTATTTTGAAACTATTTAAAAATATTCTGTTTCATAAGAAACTATGATAAATTGATGACATATAAAAATATAACTGTACCATAGGCCAATAGCTGAGATCCTGGCAAGAGAGGAGCCACCACAGTCATATCATGGAGGATCCATATGGAACCCTGCAGAGAATGATGGGATGAACAAGGGACCCACAGCCACAACCATTCAATCAACACAGGATAAACCAGTGAGACAGAAACCAACGATTTTCGACACAAAGACCCCTAAGCTCACAACATTAAAGCAGCCTTAATACTCATCCACCACAACTCAGGGAACTGAGCGGAAGAGGGGGCGGAAAGATTGTGAGAGCCGTGGTGGGGGAGATTATCCAGAGGCATGGCCAGGAGAACCTGGCTGAATACTAGGCTATCCATGGTCCCCTGTCACAAGGACTGATCCAGACGACCCATGGAGGAGGATATCCAGCTGACTGGGGATGGGGGGGGCATCGGTGAATTGGGGATAACAACTCATTGTTTGTCCACTAAATAATGTAACTCATTATGGACAATAAAAAATAAAAAAAATAAATAAAGCTAAAAAAAATAAAATAAAAATATAACTGTAATCGTTTTCAGTTATTATTTATAATTTTGCCCAGTTCCTTTGAAGTAAATCCTTTCCTTCATGAGTCAGACCCCTCACTGATGCTTCAGTCCCTTCTTTTCTAGCTTCTACAAAAATAGATGTTGCAGCACTGTTTTGAGAAACAAGTCTTTTCATCTCCCTTTGTTAAGTCAATAGTCAGCATAGTAGGGTGACTGCAGTTCACAATTTATAATATATTTTAAAGAACCAGAAAAGAATAATTTGAAATCTCTCACCACAAAGAAATGATAAATGTTTAAATAGATGAAAATACTAATTACTGTGATTTATCATTACATGTTGTATACATGTATCAAATTATTATACCACTGTGCCCTATAAATATATATAACTGTTATATGTCAAAATTAAAATTTGAAAAGATGTAATATGTAAACAGTAATCAAAAGAATGTATAAATGTGTGTAGCTTTAGAACTGAGCTTATTTTCTACCCTATAATTCATCAGTTGTATTCATGGGCATTGTTCCTAGAGAAATGAAAATTTACATCCACACAAACTGTAAATGAATGTTTAATTTTAATAGCCAAAATTAGAAACAACCCCAATCCTTCAATATATAAATGATGAAATGACTGCCACATATACACTATGTCAGCAATAAAAAGGAATGAACTGTAGATCATGGAACAACTTCTAGATCTAAAGGGATTATATTTATCAAAAGGAGCCATTCTCAAAAGATCAATTGTAGCAATGCTGAAGGTATCACAATACTTGACCTCAAATTATACTACCGAGCCATAGTAACAAACAGCATGGTACTGGCACAAAACAGACACACAGAGCAATGGAAGACAAGAGAGGACCTAGAAATAAACACAGACAGTTATAACTACCTAATAAAAAAGGGATTGAAAACATACTTTGGAAAAAAAGACAACCTCTCCAATAAATAGTTCAGGGAAAACTGGTTATCCACATGAAAAAAAATGAAACTAGAACCATATCTCTCATCCTGCACAAAAAAATATTTCAAAATGGATCAAAGACTTTTAAGACCTGAAGATGTTAGAGGAAAACCTAAACCAAACACTTCAAGACATAAGCAGAGGCAAGAACTTTCTCCAAAGGACTCCAGTAGCACTGGAAATAATTCAAAGCAATGACAAATAGATTGCATACAATTAAAAATATTCTGTACAGCAAAGGGAACAATCACCAGAGTGAAGGGACAGCCTACAAAGTAGGAGAAAATCATTGCCAAGTACACATCACAGGAGACTAATATATAGAACCTATAAAGAACTCAAAATTAAACACCACAAAACACCACAAATCATCTAGTCAATAAGTATATTAGGGGCTGGGGAGATGACTCAGTGGTTAAATGTGTTTATTTGCAAATACTGCCTCCCATTATCCACATAAAGCCAGATGCACAAAGTGGTCATGTGCCTGGCATTTGTCTGCAGTGGCAAGAAGCCCTGGTGCACTCAGACTCTGCACATATATTCTCTCAGTATTTTTCAGAAGGCAGAGAGCTGTGGTCAATCCAACTCCACCAACAAACCACAGGATGACGGCTGACATCCGGCAAGAGATGAACCAATCTGGGCCTATCATGTAGGCCCCAAATGGAGTCTTTGAGAAAGTGTGATAAATATGAGACATATTACCACAGCAAGTCAGATAACCCAGGATAGGTCAAAGAGACAGACACCAATGATATCCAGTGTAATCCAAAGCAGAAGTTCAGAGACACTTAAGATCTCAACAATAAAACAGATTTAAAACTCACCCACCATGTCTCAGGGAACTGAGTGGAAGAGGGGGCAGAAAGATTGTAAGGGCCATAGTGGGGGAGAATATCCAGAGACATTGCCCCCCTCAGCAACAACATACAAAGAGAGGGGAACCTGGCTACCTGCTGTGCTATTTATGACCCCCTACTGCAGGGACTGATCCAGTACTCCAACCAGGAGGGAAAATCATTATGGAAATCAGTGTGGAGTTACCTCAAAAAACCTGAAAATAGAACTAGCACATGACTCAGCTATACTACTCTTGCATATACATACAAAGGGTTCTAAATCAACAGACAATACAAATACTTACACATCCATGTGTACATACAATATTCACAATAGCTAAGATATAGAACCAGCCTAGATGAATGGATAAAAGTGATATATACTGTGAGTTTGAGGCCACCCTGAGACTACACAGCAAATTCTAAGGCAGCCTGGGCTAGAGCAAGACCCTACCTTGAAAAGAATTTATATATATGCACACACACACATATATATATATACATAAATAGAGTGAAATTATATTCAACTGTAAAAAAAACAATGAAATAATGCCATTTTCAGGAAAATGGATGGAACTAGAGATCATTATGTTAAGTGAAATAAGCCAGACTCAGAAAGTAAAATATCACGTTTTTTCTCATATGCAAAAACTAGATTTAAATGTATACTTTTATACATATATACATGTGTATAGGTATGTGTGTTATATAATGTAGGACATAAAAATAGAAAGGGGAGGGACTAGGAGAGGGGAGGAAGATTCTATTTATATCATGTCTAAATGAGAAAATGTTAATGAATATCAGGGATGAGAGAATGTGAGAGAAGAGACTATGGTACCTGTGCATAGGAACTTAACACAAGGGAGATCTTTGAGGAGAATTATCACTACGGTATTCTATGGTGATAGTTACACCAATGTGTACACATGCTAAAACTACATAGGACTAATACATATACACATTTTTCTTTTGATTTACTTATGTCATTATATTTAAACCTTTTTTTAATATTTATTGTCCATAATGAGTTACATTATTTAGTGGGCAAACCATGCGTTGTTATCCCGACTTCCCCAATTCCCCCCCTCCCCATCCCTGATCAGTTGTATATCCTCCTTCGTGGGCTGTCTGTATTAGTCCTTGTGGCAAGGGATCCTGTATATCTTAGTACTCATCCCGGTCTTCCTGGCCCAAGTGA
>PVHP010013053.1:0-41443 GCA_004024765.1 Zapus hudsonius | reverse complement strand
AAAGGCCCTAAATTCTATACCCAGAACCACACAGCAAAAAAAAAAAAAAAGAATCAAAGCTTAAAACAATATCTAACTTCTTATTTCTTTACAATAATACTGAATAATAGAGAATATTAAGAAACTTCCTATTTCACAGAAGGTATGTTAAATGTTCCATTACATTACAGTTCAGAAAATTGAGAATGAGAAAAACTTTTTTTAAAAAAGTTCTATCCAATCTTAATGGTAACTGGCACAATGTCAATTTCAGAGGCAAAATTATGTCTTTGAAATATCATGCTGGATGACTTTCTTCTTACGCCTGAAATCTCAAATGATAAGTCATTTCCTCTGAGCAGCCTTCCAGTTCCCCACTGAAAACGTCCATTAGTCCTTCTGCATGACACCGCTTCTTGTTCCCATTTATGCTGTACAGTTACACAGCAGACAATGTGAGGTCAGTTCTGTGTCTCCTGAGTTTTTGTTTGATTGGGGATCATGGATAACTTAGTTCCTTTTCTGCTCTTGAATGACCACTGGGAATAATACCCACACAGTATTGTGCAAAGGGCAATTAAAAATTCAGACCCAGTTTTGATCTATGCCAAAATTGGTAGTCAAGAGATCCCTTCACTAATCAACTATCACCTGAAGTATGGAATTGTCAGCTATGAATGCCAGTCATGTGAATCCTACCCATCCAAGTAAACGCTACATGAGCCTCTGTCAAGATGGACCTTACTGTCTGTATTCTTCTCTGGCTCAATTTAAAATAGTAAGAACTTCTACACCAATCCATTCTTATTAGACTACTAATCACCTTACATTTTTAAAAATCAATTGTAGCCATGAAAATTATAGCTTGTGCTTAGCAATGAAGAACCAGAAAAGTGCTAGATGTTAATATCTGTTACACTTTTTTTTTCTTCTGATCCAGAAATATATGGACATTATAAGCAATATTTTAAAAATGGAAATCACTAAAGTTTTCATAATTTCTGTCATCTTTGCTGGGATTTTAGAATAGCGGGACAGGAAAGTTTAGTCAGTCATACAAACTGTACACAAATACGAAACATTCACTGTGATATGAAAAAGTATGCAGAAGGGCTGAGAAGACTGTACAGCAGTTAAATATACTTGATTCCAGTCTGCTGACTAGCAGTTTAATTCCCAAGCCATCCACGTCAGCTAGACAAAAAAAAAAGTGGTGCAATTGTCTGGTGTTTGCTTACAGACGTGAATGCACATGTGCATGCATACAAACACACACTTAAATGAGACTTTAAAACATCGTTTTTTGGAGTATGTAGAATTGATTAAGGAAGATAAACACATAAAGAAGACAAGAGACCCTAGCATTTGGAAAGTCACGTCAAGGAGATCAGGAGTTCAAGTGTCCTTGACTTCACAGCCAGTTTAATGTCAGCCTGGGCTAAATGGGATCCTGTCTGAAATAATCAAAAAATGAAGGATTAAAAATGAGGAGGAGGAACATAAGAGGAAGGAAAGAATTCAAATTTTTGCAATAGGTCATAATGAGTTTTGTCATATTTTTAAATAAAATATCATTTTCTTCAGATTCTTTCTATAAAACACAGGTTTAAAGCCAGAAAAATCCCCACTTCCATATTATTTATATCACTACAAAAATATATTAAAATTTGATTATACATGAGTTCAAAAAATTGCTATCAATTGATTTAAGTTCTTTGAACCATAGATTATTTATTCAGTTATTCATTTATTTGAGGGAGAAAGAAAATCAGAGAGGGGGGATGGAGAGAATGGGCATTCTAGGGCCTCTTGTCAATGCAAACAAATTCCGGCAAACAAATTCAAGATGTATGTGACACGTTGTGCATCTGGGTTTACATGGGTACTGGAGAACTGAACCTGGGCCAGCAGGCTTTGCAGTCAAGTGCCTTTAACCACTGACTCATCTCCCTAGCCCCTAACATTAACAATTTTGATTAATAGCATAGGTACTCTAAAAAGCACTGGACATGTGCCATTTCTCTGGGACTCTTCCTATTGATGATCAACTTCCTACTCCAATATAGCTACAGGTTAGGAATTCAGGAGAGCAACCTAACCTACCACAATTTCATAGTTAATTCCCATGATCCTCTGCCACTTTGCCAGCAGCGTAATCTCTTGTTGAGAATCTTCTGCTTCTTCTTCCTCAGCTGGCAGCAATGGGTACCCTGCAGCAGGCCAAAACTGAAGTTAGGGACAAACCTTCACTTTCCACATCTTATAGTTCCACATGAGGAAGGCTGAGCAGGAGCTTATTTGCTATACCTCACCAGACTCCATCTAATACATGGCTTACATTCATTAACTTTCAATAGCTTAATTTAGAACCCTGCTTGCCTTGGCTGAATATTATTCTAATAGATGCCATTTTAAATTTCAACTAGGCTTCTATTAAAGTGTTCATAAATCATGTAACTTTCATGTAAAAGAATGAAGTCTCTGGGCTGCTCCCAGACACATCGGGTAGTCCTTTGGTGACTTTTGAGTAAAAAAACAAACAAACAAACAAACAAACAAATGAAAAACCATTATGAGGAGAAAAAAATGCTGTAGCAGCATACACAAACAAAAGAAATAAGCAAATAATATATTCAGCTCAATGTAAAATGAAAAATATAGATAAAATGATGAAACAATAAAAGTGAGATTGTGACTTAAGATAAAAGCCTAGAATTAGAATTTAGCCTTCAACCTGAGATTTTTAATTAGCAGCTTAGGTACTCTGAAAAGCCCTAGACATTTTTGGCTAAAAGAGAAATGAATCACTATTTTCTCTTCAAAGCTCTATCTAAAAATGTGATGGATAAACATGCAGCAATGAGCATGGCTTAGAGGATCTTCAAGTCTCATAGAGAGGCCAAAGATTTGGGCACATATAAGTCTAGAGCTTGAGCCCTTTCCCAACTACCTCCTACACCCATATACTAATTCCTCATTAGTTGCCTTTTGTAGAGCAAAAGTTAAATGGTTCTCAGCCTTCAAGGGGACCCCTCCCATTCATCCTCACTTATTACCCCTCCCCATCCATCCCACGCACTATCTCTGATTTCATATTCTGAACTTTATATCCTCTCTACTATTGAAACTTTAGCCTAAGTAATTTACCAATCAATGTGAAAATGGCAAAACGTGATTAATATGCATGGACTCTATATATCTTTCTTCCAAGATATCATTACAAATCAATATCCCTTCAAATCATAAAAGTAAAAATTTTCAGCAGCACAAGAAATGCAATAAAGAAAACATAACAGGCATTAAAGTACTCTAAACTTCTGTGTAATTATTTGGCACAAGGCAGAATTCACACTGGATAAACCATATCTTGACTTTTCTCAGTGGGTTTGCAGTTACCAAAGCACCTACAGCAGGCTGACTGCTAAGGAAGCTTGTAACACAGGGCATGGAAAACAGCAGCAACAGTCTAATATGATGAAATATTAACCAATGCTGTTCCATGCTGCTTTTATAGATCCTGGTAAGCTAAGTAAAATAATTCTCAGAAAAACAAAAATTATAATGTTTAATGATTACTTTATAAACTAACTTCTTAATATGAAAACTTCTAACTTATAAAACATTGAAAATCATCCTTCTTAAAGTGGAGTTTCTCCAGACCATGGGATAGTGTGCCTTTAAACACCTGAGGACAACGGATCATGAATTCAAGGACAGGTTAGGCTACGAATCAATAAAACCAAAACAACAATAACAAAAACTGGATACTTGGACTCCTAAAAATATAAAGATTCTCCTTACCAATATTTAAATACTTAAACATTTTATTGTTGTTGCTGAGTAAGGAAGAGATATGTCAGCTGTATATAAACAAAGGGATTAAGTTAAAATTATCCAACTAATTCCTTAAATGTGTGTGTTTGTGTGTGTGTGTGTGTGTGCAACAGACCAATTCAGCAAGAAAATAAAAAAGTTATCAATGAAGTATGGATTCACAAGCATTACTTTTCTGAAAATCTCTAGTAATAGCTATATCTATAAAGGCTTAATCTGATTTTGAAAATTCATCTTTCTAAAAACACGAGAGCATCATAACAAAGTTAAAGCATTTACCTTCTTCTTCAATTGGCAATATGCTGGTATTCTTCCTCAAAGATAAGGAATCTTCATCTTTTTCATAATTTTCTTTAAAGGTAAAGATATTTTAATAGTTATATGTATAATATAATCAAAGCACTTGAATGTTTTTAAGCCCACTTTACTTGAACCCCTCATTAGAGTCTGTTTGGGAAAAAATACACAGTAACCAAAAAAACTTGAAGTTTTCCTCTAAACGGACAAGGATTCCCCATCTCTTGGTAATGCATCAGTCAGCACACAGCATAAATACCAGAATGGTCAACAGTTTTAGACCTAAAACAGCATTTTCCAGCCAAGAGCCTGCCATCAGTAATCCTACTCAGCAGTGTGACACATGGGGATTGCCATTCCTTGCAGTAATATTCATGCACACTCCAATGAATGGCATTTTTTTTCATAAGGTAGGGTCTCACTCTAGCCCAGGTTGACTAGAATTTACTACATATTCTCAGGCTGGACTCCAACTCACAGCAATCCTCCTACCTCTGCCTCTTGAGTGAATGCTGGAATTAAAGGTGTGTGCCACCAGGCCTGGCTTTTTTTTTAATGAATGGCATTTCTAAAAGTGGAATTCAAATTTTCCCAGCCTTCAAGGAAAGCCTGGGGAAAGGGTTACCAGTGTTTCACAGAAAACACTTCAAGCAGAACAGCATCCCCTAAGAGATGACATTCTGACACCCAAAAGTAAGACAGGACAGAAAGCAGATGATTCTATTTATAACTGAGAAAAGGTAACTGAATGAATATGACAGAAAGAAGTCTGCTTGCTCAGAAGCCCATTCCAAAGTTAGTGGACACACAAGCATTCCAGTCAACTGCAACTTCATTAAAACTCTTTTCACTTGGTTCATATTGTGTATATAGGGCCTGGTAGAGACCATATACTACTATGTAAGTTATTTTACAATTTGAGAAACAGCTAAATAATCAAAACATCAGGCTGATAACCAAGTCCCCGTGGTATTACCTTTGCATATGCTGGCATTAACAGGTGACAAGTCTACATTTTTAGTGATGTCCTCTCTTGTTGTGAGCTCTGCTTCCTGCTTTGCCCCTCGCCTCATCAGTGTTAGGTGCACAGTCTGTCCTGTGTGTCGTAGCACCTCCACTGCTTGTTGATTTGAGAAACCCTGAAGGTTGGTGCCATCTACCTGTATTAAAAAGACAAGTTAAAAACCAAATGCACTTTGCACTGCTAAGTCACACAACGAGTACTTAGGAAAGAATAGGGAATGAGTATTTCTCTCATTGGGAGATGAACCTTAATGCCCTAACAGCTAGCTGCTCAGTATGAACTAAGGTATACTAGAAGCCCTTCAAAGGGATTGGTTCATTTTAATATAGATTCTATGGTGGGTGGGCCAAGTTTATGTGCCTTTTAAGATATTCTTCTGAAATTCCTTAGGCAATCCTGATACATAGTCACATCCAGAAACCAGCACTAGAGAGGGCAGGAAGGTATAGCAGGCAGTGAAGAAAGCACTCCATGGGGGGAGCAGGCAAAGGCACTATAAACTGCCTGAAGCAAACAAGATGAAAAAGAAGCCACCCTTCCTATTTTTCTCTTTAAAACTTCCCTTTTCCCATTCAAAAATGACAAAATATTTGCAAATCCCCTGTGATCTTTCCTAAGGAGAAATTTAATGTCACATCCCTCAACTACTCTTAATACAGAATAATCCTTAAGACAATGCTCTAAAACCTCCTCCTAGTTTTCCCTTTCTTGGTCAACTATCCTCCTCCTGTAAAATGCTCTAAACCTCTGCCCATTAGCCACATGGGCTCCTTAACAGCCCTCTGATTTATAGTGCTTCTTCAAATGGGATCCCCACATGGCCCATCCTAGCCCATGTGTGTTCTCATCAGTTCACATAGAAAACACTTTTAATTCACAAAAACTACAGTGGAATAGTCCTTTAAGTTGAAGACAAGCTGCAAAATTACTGTATGTCATGCGTTTCTAGGCACAGTGTCCTACACAGGCAATCAAATATTTACTAAATGAAGAATGGAAAGACACTGATCAGTATTCTCCAAGACAGGTAACCTCACTACAGAGGTTTTAAGTAGGAAATATAATTTAACACTTTAAAAACTCATTAGCTTGATGAATGCATGCATATATACAACATATGATGGCTATATAACATATAATATATGCAAAAGCATATGATATTTGAATATACTGAAGAGAGGAGAGAAAAAGAAGAAAATGGGTAATTATTTTTCTGATATAAATAGTCAGCCAATAATCTAGTGGACTCTACTCTATCTGACAGCCTCACACTTTGGTTCCTTAAATCTTAGATGATTCTTCTGAGCGCCAAGCAACCTGAGCATGAGCGTTTGACTATCGCCCTTCCCCATCTATATGCTGATTTCCTTTCACAAAGTTTTAACAACTCATAATAATGAAGATAATTTTAAAGAAGACTGGAAATCAATGAGGAACAAAAGTTTCTACACTAGGAATTTGAAGGAAATTCTACTATAAATGTTTTGGTGACTTGGCTCTTAAAGTATATTCCTACCACCACATCTCAGGCTTTTGGACAAGATCGACTGTAGTATCTGCTACATCAGTTGAAAATATATTCCTTACCCAAATATTAAAGGGTAGAAAAATTGCTATAATGGACTTTTTTTTGCTATTTTAGACTTTGACTTTGGTTATAATGTTTTAATTTCCTCATCTATGATATGGAAATCAGAGTATCTGAACTTAAAGAACTACTGAGTGGGGCACTCTGCACTGGGATACTCAGGAGCTGGCATTGTTTTTTTTTTAACAGGATGGAGTGAGTAATGAATATGAAAACTCCCAAGTTGCATGGAAATGAAAATTTCACACCAGGCTAAAAATGAGGTGTAGTAAGAAAAGAAATCATAGTCTTATTTAGTGTAGGCCACTCTAGATCTCAAGAAGAGTTACAGTATCAGTTCAGGTGCCATAATGCCACAGAGAGAGTATAGCAAAACTAGGAACAGAGCAGTAAGGTGCCTGTGCACTGTCCCATGAGAAGAAGACATTCAACAACATCTTAACATGCAGGGAAGACTCCCCAACAGGAACAATTACAGAGAATAAATACAAGTTAGGACAAAGCAGAAAACTTACCTCCTTGGCATACTCAATGTAGCCTGCCAAGCCCTCCTTCAATGGCCTATAGCTACTTACAGAGTATGTAAAACTGCCAACAATCACAGAATACTAAAGGTGACAACTGACACATCATCAATCCTAATTCTGTGCAGTTTTTACCCAGACCACTGAATAATTAAAAAAAAATAAGTGTATGATTTTATCCAATGACAATATTATTGATCAACTAATTTTTGAAAATAGTCTTTTTGGGACCGGGGAGATGGCTCAGTGGTTAAGATGCTTGTCTGCAAAGCCCAATGACCCAGGTTCCATTCCCCTCTAACCATGTAAAGCCAGATGCAGAGAGTGGTGATGCATCTGGAGCTCAATTGCAGTGGCTAGAGGCCCTGGTGCACCAATTCTTTCTGTCTCTCTTTGTTCTCTCTCTTCTTGTAGATTATTTTTTAAAAAAGAGTATTTTGTCAATAATTATTACACAGAACTCCAACATATTAAAAGAAGGTACATGGGTGAAACCACCTGTTCATCCCTGGCCCTGTAAAGTACATGGGTGAAACCACTTGTTCCATCCCTGCCCCTGTAATGAACATATGAAACACTAGGGGTCCACAGAACACAATCTATAAAATAGGATGCAAATTAATAAAATAGGTTTCAGTTACAAAATAGTGCTCCCTCAAAATAGTAAGAAATAATTTCTGAATCTTCTCAGCACCTCAACATATAAAAAATAAAAATAGACTGTAGCCTCAATATCTGCTCTCACAATAAAAACAGAACAAATAGAGTTGTAAAAATGCATCTAGAAGTAAAGGACTACCACCAATCCAGCAAAAGTCCACAAGATATTGTAAGTAGGCTGAGCACAGGCATGTTGTACCAGGGCTGGACTCCAGCCTGGGTGGGACCATCCAGTTAAAGTCTAGCTGCAAGTAGGCAGAGCAGGGAAATTGTGTGCCAATGCTTGTAGCTATGGAGACAACTTCAATCAGTGAGGGGATGAATCAGCTGAAGTTAAGTCATAAGCAGGGCTGGGTCATTTGTGTGTCAGCTGAGCTCAGGAATGCAGCACTAGGGCTGGACTCCACTCCAGGGCTGCAGCCTGGGGGTATAGTCCTCCTGAAGTCCAGCTGCAAGTAGAACCCTTCCATTGTGAGTTGGCTCAGCAGGGAAGTACGGCATCAGGGATGGATTTCATTCAGGGCTGTGGCCAGGGTGGGGTAGGCCCAGCAGCAACTAGGGCCCCACCACTGTGAGCAGGCAGAGTGGGGACCTTGTGCACCAGGACTCATCACCATTTGGCATGGTCCAGCTAAAGTCCAGTGCAAGCAGGGCCCACCATTGTGAGTTGGAAGAGGGGGGAAATTGTGCCCCAGGACTGGTCACCATTCTGACCTAGATCAATTTAGAACAAGCCACTCAACTCAGACTGTACAAAAGCTACTACTGCTGCATCCTCAGTAATATAATTGATCTTGAGATGGACAGATCTCTACACAAAACAGACACATGATATCCAGCAAAGGCATCTCCACCAAGATTACCTAATCCCACAATGGAAGCTTCAGATGAAAGATTGAAGGAAATGCAAGACATAGAAGCCCAAAATGAAATGACAGCAAGCATTTTAAAGGAACTTAATGAGACCATGAGGAAACAGATGTTGAAATGGGGAGAAACTGGTCAAAAAGTAATCAAACAGGAACTCCAAGAATGGCTGAAGGAAACAGAAATGGCAAAAAAAAAAAATTTAAGTTACAAATCAAAAGTAGAAAGGCAACAAGAAGAACTCAAAGGATGGATGAAAGGAATGGAAGATAATCAACAAAAATAACTCAATCAATGGCTGAAGGAAATCAAACAGAATCAGGAGGAGGCTGATCTCAGCATTTGAGAGGCAGAGGTAGGAGGATTGCCTTTGGTTCAAGGCCACCCTGAGACTATATAGTGAATTCTAGGTCTGCCTGGTCTAGAGCAAGATCCTACCTCAAAAAACAAAACAGAACAACAACAACAAAACTCCATAGACTGCTAAATGAAATTGAGAGATTCAAAAAGAGATCAACAGAAGGTTAAGGGGATTTGAGGAAAATGAACAAATAAACAAGCTAATGGGCCAATGGAACAAGTTCAACACGGACATATTCAAATGTAGGAATGAACTTTAAGAGACAATAAATATGAAAGGATAAAGGAGACAGATACTAAGGATGCCCAAAATAGTCCAAAGCAAATCCAGAGGCTCTAAAGAGCTAAACAATAAAGCAGGCTTAAAATTTACCTACCATGACTCAGAAATTCATGGAAGAGGTGGCAGAAAGAATGTAGGAGTCATGGTGGGGGAGAATAACCAGAGGCCACAACAACAACAACAACACACACACACATGGCCTAAAGTTCTAGCAATTCATAACCGACCCTATACCATGGACTGATCCAGCAATTCCACTGAGGAGGACCCTCAGTGAGTTGAGGGAGGAGAGAATGGGGGTACCAACATAAACTTGTTCCATATTGTGTGTCTAATTTTCAACAATAAATTTTCAATAAATAAAAAATTAATTAAAAAATAAATTGAAAAGAAAAACTGGCCTTAAGCTTTAAGTTCAGTTAATAAGCATTATCATTCTACTAAAGCGGAGAGAAAGACAATAAAAAGTTGAAATCAAGAAATGAAAATAGAATTTAAGCAAGATATTGAAATGCTAAAGAAAAGGATAACAGAAAACAGAAATGAGGGCTGGAGAGATTGCTCAGTGGTTAAGGCACTTGCCTCTAGTGCCTAAGGCCCTGGGTTCAATTCCCCAGGTCCCACATAAGGCAGACCCACAAGGTGATGGTCTGGTTCTCTCTCTCTCTCTCTCTCTCTCTCTCTCTCTCTCTCTCTCTCTCTCTCTCTCTCTGCTTGAAAATGAATAAAATATTTTAAAAAAACAGAAATGAAATAACCCTCCTAGAAGGATCACAGGAAAGCCTCAACAACAGAGTAGACCACAAGAATGACAGAATATTGGTACTCGATGACAGGACAGAAGAATTAGGCTGGGATTCCAACAACATGGTCAAGTTTAAAAAAAGCAGGGGCACTTTTGGGAATTTTGGGATACCTCAAAAAGACCAAATGTTGAGATTGTAGGCATACAGGAAGGGGAAGACGTAAAGACCAAGGGCATGAAGAATAACTTCAACAATATTATTGAAGAAAAGTTTTCCAACCTTACAAAGGGGAGACAGATCCAGGTCTTGGAAGTGCACAGAGCACCCATAGACAGGACCAGAGAAGAGACACCCCAAGTCACATAATCAAAAGAGTAAACACAGAAAACAAGGAGAGAGTACTGAAAGCTGTAAGAGAAAAACAGCTCATTACATACAGGGGTAAGTCCATCAGAATTAACTCAGACTTCTCAATGGAAACTTACAGCCAAAAGAACCTGGAATGAAGTATTTCAAAAGTTACATGATCATGGCTGCCAATCCAGAGAACTATACCCAATAAAATTATCCCTCATAATAGAAGGAGAAAGAAAAACCTTTCACATATAATTCAACTCTATGATTACATGGCACCAAGCCAGCCCTACAGAGAATACTGCATGGATTCCTTCATACCCAGGAGAGAAACCAACAAGGATCTGTGCCAGTATGATCGTATAGAGAAGTTAATGTTGGTCATGGAAGAAAAAGTGGATAAACACTTTGAAAGAGTACAAAGTCAGCTCACAAGCTTTGCCACCAGGCATAATATAAAAGAGGAGGATCAAATGGACTTAAGAAGAACAGTGATTGAACTAAAGGCAAACCAGCAAACAGAAGGTAACAAGAACCAGCTATCCAAATTAAACAAAGACATGTGCAAATGTAAGAATGAGTACCAGGAAGAAGTAATTAAACCTTGAAATGAAAACACATCTCAACAGAATGATAGAGGCAACCCAAAAAGAAGTATCAGAAAACAAAAAGCAAATTGAAGTAGTAAGAACCTCTCTAAAATCCCTCACTAACAGAATCAATAACTGGGAAAACAGAACATCAGGTGTGGAAGATAAAACAGAGGAGAATGAGAGGGAAATCAGAAATTTGATTAAGTTCAAAAGAGAAAGTGAACAAAACTCAACGGACTTGTGGGATACCACAAAAAGACCTAATCTCAGGATCATGAGGATCCCAGAAGGAGAAGAAAACCAGGCTAGGGGCATAGAAAGTATTTTCAACAGAATTACTCAAGAAAACTTTCCTTACCTTGCAAGAGAAAATCCCATACAGATACAAGATGAACACAGGACCCCAAATAGATTGGAAAAGGAGGAGCTCTCCAAGATATATCCTAGTTACAATGCCAAACATAGAGAATAAAGAGAAAGTCCTTAGAGCAGAGAAAGAAAGGAAACTCATCACCTATAAAAGCAAACCCATGAGACTCACCTCAGACTACTTTTTAGAAACCTTAAAAGCCAGAAGAGCTTGGAATAAAGCTCTTCTAGGCCTAAAGTGTGGCTTTCAACCTAGACTACTGTACGCAGCAAAGTTATCCATCATAATAGAGAGAGGTGCCTAAGCCTGGGGAAGGCAATCAACAGCTTTTAATTCAGCCAAGTAATCCACTCAGTGACAGGGAGCCCTTAACTGTAACTAGGGACTCAGGGCGAAATGCACCAGGAACCAAAATCTTGGGACCCCAAAGAGAAATGCACTTTACAAGTGATTTACAAAGAAGCTACTAACAATAGAATCTAGCCAATTCAGAAATGTGAGTCTTCGTTAACCTATACTGATCTCACTCTCCAATGGAGATTCTGTTTTCATTTTTCAGAAGGCAGCAAGAGAGCCCTTCCAACCCAACAAACGAGCCACAGACCCATAGCTGACATCCTGGCAACAGATGAGCCACCTCAGACCTACCTTGGAGAATCCATATGGAAACCTGCAGAGAGTGGTGGGATAAGCATGAGACCTATAACCACAGCCAGTCAGTCTACCTAGGATAAGACAGCCAGACAGACACCAACGATTTTCAACACAACCTAAAGAGGAAGTACAGAGGTCACTAAAACCTCAACAATAAAGTAGCCATAATACTCACCCACCATGCATCAGGGAACTGAGGGAAGAGGGGGTGGAAAGATTGTTAGAGCCATGGTGGAGGAGAATGTCCAGAGACATGCCCCCCTCAGTAACAACATACAAAGGTGGGTGGAACCGGGTTGACTCCTAGGCTATCCATAACCTCCTGCACCATGGGCTAATCCAGACTTCCCAAGGAGGAGGATATCCAGCTGATTCGGGACAGGGAAGAGGGAAATCAGGGAACTGGGGACACCAACACATTATTTGCTCATTCAGTGTATGTAAATATGGATAATAAAGATAAGATTTATTTAAAAAATAAAAGTGCCATGCTCCCATACAAAGGAATATTACTCAGCATTACTCAGGTCTGTAAAGACCTGGGAGGACATGGGAAGCAGGGGAGTGACTGTTAATGAGGATTGAGTTTGAAGAGTAAAGAAAATGTTCTAAAAGGGATTATGAAAATTAATATCCAATACTGTATACGGTGAATGACATATGAATTACATCTCCATAAAAGTGACTTAAGCTTTCTAGTGAATACAGACAGCAGAGGTAAGAAAAATAAAGTAGCTACATTTCAACTTTTAATTAACTGTATATGGATTCAGACTTTATATATGTATATTCACTCTCTCCCTATTATTTACCTCTTCCTAATTAAAAAAAACCTTATGTTTCATTTTCATTGCATGGTAAAATGGAGACAAACTGAAGGAGCTCCTTCCCAGATGAAACCCAGCTTAGGCAGGAAGCTCAATTTATCATCTTTCAATTAGACTTCACAAGGGAAACAGGTACAGGAAGGAGGTCACAGTTCTAAATGCAGGAGGGGTCTTGGGAAGGCATACTGTAGAATCCAAAAATAAAAATAAGAGTCCTCTATCTCTTTTCTGAATTGTGATAAAATTATATACAACAAAAATTTAATGACTTAACCATGTTTAAATATACAGTTTAGTAGTGTTAACTATTTCACATTGTTGAGTAAACAGCTCTCCAGAACGTTTCCATCTTGCAAGGTGAATCACTTTCTTAATTATTTCACCTGAGCTCTCCCCCCCCCCAGCCCCTGGTGATACCTTTCTACTAGGTGTTTCTCTGACTAACTTAGATACTAAGTCATTTAGTAAAATCATACGACACAACTTATGACCAACTTATTCCAGTTAGCAAAGTCCCTAAGATCCATCCATGTTGCCACATATAAGATGTTCCTTCTTTTTACAGGCTGAATGTCAAGCCACAGTGGCATATACTACATTTTGTTGACCCACTCACCCCATCAATGTCATTTAGGTGGCTTGTCTGTCTTAACTATGTGCAAAATATTGCTGACAGTTTTTATCCTAATATACTACCTCCTATTTGTTATTAAGAGTCCAAGAGAGCAACAGACTGAATTAATCATGGATTAATAAATAAGAATTCTCCAGTGACGTCTTCAAAGATCCCCAATTATGGAAGTTTAGGAAATAGAAGAGGTAAACAAGTTTCTTTCCTGCAGAACTTTCACAATCTTCAGGTTTTGACATGCTCTGTGAATCCCTAAGAGATACATTATATACAGTTTTTCCTATATTTATTTACCCTAAATTAATTTATGTTTCAAAGAACAGTCTGAAATGCCAGTACTCACTGAAGACCAAACTAAATGTTGGATATTTTTCATAAAGTGCCTGAAAGAGCCACATATTTAAAACATACTGATGTTGCTACAGATAGCATCATGATCTAGTTAAAAAGGGCTGGATCTAGGGCTGGAGAGATGGCTCAGCGGTTAAGGCGCTTGCCTCCAGTGCCTAAGGCCCTGGGTTCAATTCCCCAGTATCCATATAATCCAGACCCACAAGATGGTGGCCCTAGTGAGCTCTCTCTCTCTCTCTCTCTCTCTCTCTCTCTCTCTCTCTCTCTCTCTCTCTCTCTCTCTCCTTAAAATGAATGAATGAATAAATAAATAAGCGTGTGTGATTTTAAAAAAAGGGGGGGCTGGATCTACTTCTTTCATTCCTGTATACTTTTAGAACTGACAGATATTCTGGCTATGGTTTGAAAAAATGCATAGATCTCAAATTTATATCTATGTGCTTAAATCTCCTGACAGCTGGTCTTGACTTTTAGAGTGTCTATAATATAATGTGATGTTAGAGTGTAACAAATTCATTCCAGTAAGAATTTCCTCTTTCAGAACTGAATCAATAAAGCCTCTGTCCAATCTCTATTAAGCTTCCAGAGCATAATAAAGAGTCTCAAGTCACCAAAGCTAGATGAAATTAATGGTGTTGACTCAAAACTAATTGGAACTAGTAGCTCTCAAAATCAGGTATGATTGGAGAATGAATTTTTATCCATGAAAATTACCAAAGCTTGACTTACTGCTATAATTTGGTCTCCAATTTGGATTCTTCCATCATGTTCAACAGCACTGCTTTTCGTAATGCTCTTCACAAAGATTCCCGAAGGTTCTAAGATTGTAAACAGGGTTTTTTTTTTTAACCGTTACTCAAAACATACTCAAAGAAAATCTATTTTCCATTCTACAACAAAAATCTCTACTTGTGAATAAATATGCATCAATAGCCACACAAACACAACTCTAGCAGACAGAGGGCATTTTCCCCCTGTCATATTAGAGTCAACTACATTAAATTATTACTAGGGAAGTTTTCGTCTAGTTTACTGAACTATCTGAAAACATGCCATGTTGACTCAGTGTTTCATAATGTTATTAGAGGAAATTATAAATTTTAAAAATATTTAAGGTCAATATTACCTAGCTTTTTATCTCCAATATAACCAGCAATGGTAATCCCTAATCCTTGGACATTCTTAGTGAGTTCCACATCAAACGTCTCACTTTCTTCACTTTTCTGAGTAGAGGCATCAACCTGAAATAATATCAATACAGAAATCTTCAGATAAATAGCTATGTTAAAATTAAGATAAGTTTTAAAAGTCACAGACTCAATTGAGGAATATTATGTCATACATAGTGAGGTGTTACTCGTGATGCTAGAGAATTCAAAATTACCCCTCAGTTATGACAACATGTACTAAGTATCAGAGCTTTACTCAGAGGAATGCCATGTATATGATTAAGTTAAAGGTTATTAAAATGTTTCTTATGGTCAAAATAAGAATAAACTGAAACTCCCCTTATCAGAGACACACTGCATATACAAAATTTGAAAATTAAATAGCTTTTTGTTGACAAATTCTACCTTCAAAAAAGGTTCATTTTCATTTCTGAAGGAGTCAGGATATCTGACATTGAGCAATCCCATGTTTTGGGTTTAGGTAGAGTTAAAATCTACTGCTGCCACCTAGACTAAGTATCACTTTTTGTACAGCTGTCTATCAAGAAAAGAATCATAGCAACCAGCCAGCTGCAACCTACTGGCCAGCTTAAGTACCACGTTAGCAAGTCTTCATCTCTTACTCCTTATAACAATACTTCTATTGCTTGTAAGCCTATTGGGCAGGTACAATTATCACATCAATGTTCTTCCTGGGGAAGTGAGACACATAAAGATATCTAAGGACATACAGCTAACATTCTGGCAGCAGGAAAATTCAAATCCAAATCATCTGGCGACAGAATTCCTGCTCTTCAATGGTATACAAATATATATAACCATTAGTAAAAATATAGGGGTCACAGTGCCCAGATGCTAATTTCTGTCATCATCTAAACTTTATAGTTGATATGAGTTACCCGGTAGCCTTGTGATATGTAGGCTGATGAATTTAAAAAACAGTGAAGAGGCACCTAGGAAGTTTTTTTTAAATTATCTTTCTATTTTTTTTGGAAATTCAGACTTTACTATGAAATGGTATTTATGATGAAAGTATACCTTGCTATATTGGCATCCTGTCCTTTCTGAGATGTTAGCTAGAAGGGTTTTTCTCAGATGTGAGCCTTCTGAAGTATATAAAGTTACTACCTGCATGCTGGTCCAAAGGGCAAGATGCTAAGTGAAGCATCAGTTGTGTACAATAGGAAATGTTATCAATAAGCCATTGGTACATGCACTGCTGTGATATCAGTAGATTCCACAGACAAGTATAAACCTTTGCCTTAGATGAAATCAAGGTAATGGGTTCTACTGCAGGTAGAAGGTTGAGGCTCGCTAGCAATATTTTCTGATTTTCCTTAAACAACACAATGTACTGATAATTCACCTAAGTGAAATATAATTTTACAGTGACGTTTGATTTATTTTTTCATTGCCCATAATTATCTGTGCAAACTTTGCAAAAGTTTAAAGTTTAGATAATTACAAGAAAATGACAGGATGAAATCTGCTTCAATTGAAACAAATGTGTTTTCTATTTTTAATAGACTTTGCGAGTGCTATTTTAGAGGGTGGCAATTTGACTATCGAATGGCTTTAAAAGGGGCACAAGCTTCAGAAATGATGATATGCACAGAATAGATATTTTTCTAAGCTTTCAATTACATCAAGTAGCTTTCCGTATTGCATTCATTTATATATTGCTGAATAAAATGTTTTGTTTACCACAAAAGAATGTCCTTTAAACACTTTCATAAACAAGCATTCTTTCTTCTTTCTCTTTGCAAAAAATAGCAACCAAATTCAGTTTGCTAAAAACAACAGAATCATGGAAATTTCAAGTGTTCTAATAAAGTTCTAAAGGACTTGGGGAGGGTGTTAGGATATTGAAAAAGAGCTTGCAGCAACTGTTAGAAAGTACTTTAATAGAATAAAATAGAGATGCTTTTACATCTACAGCAATTAGATGCAAAACCTATATTTTCTATAAAACTTATCTAGAAACCAACATGATGCTCTTTTGAAATATTTAAGAGATATCTCTATAGAATTAGCTCACTGACATTTTATCCACTGTAATCCTGTGACATATAAATAACTTAGATAACTACTACCTTCCAATAATTTTGAATTTTTCCAGCTTTTTTCAGATCAACTTAAGGACAAATATGGGATATCATGCCAAGGAATAAAGTGTTTGTGACAATAACAAGGCATAACTTTAAAAAAAGTCAAGATTCAGTAAAGAATGACTATTCATTATAAATCTAATAATAGTTTGAAGACAAGCCTTACTTAAAACAAGACACCAAAAGGCTCTTAGCTTCATTCACTCCCACGAACCTGCTCCCACTACTCCCCAATATTACACATTAAAACAACAAAACAACAGCAAAACACCAAAAAGGAAGTTGCTAAAAGAGAATAATTGGAGCTATGGCCCAATTTATAAAGAGCCTTCCAAGTACAAGATAGATAGAATCAAACATTTTAGGCATTATAAGAAAATAATTCTTAAATATTTCAACCATGTATCAAAATATTTTCCCCCAAAAAGAGGCTGCTTAGAAAAAAAAATGTACAATGGGGACAGGCATAGTGGTGCACGTCTTTAATCCCAGCACTCGAGAGGCAGAGGTAGGAGGATTGCTGAGTTCAAGACCAGCCTAAGACTATCACTACACAGCAAATTCCAGGTCAGCCTTGGCTAGAGCAAGACCCTACCTCAAAAGAATATGTAACACACAGAATTTTTAGCCATTCTATTCTTCATGTTTTGCATATTATTCTTTATAAATGAAATATTCACATTCCGTTTTTTGATGTTTGTTCCATTCTTTTAACACTAATATGAACCTTAGCAAGTTTAGCTTCTAAATAAACTTCTTAATACTAAGTTCTCTGGGTTTCACATTCTGCTTTGACTTACTTACCCGCATCTCTGGAGTTGAAGATGGGGAGGAAGAGAGAGTGATGCCCAAAGCAGTAGGGGCTGCAGGGTCATCGAGGGCACCTCTCGCGATCATCAGCTGAACTCTATTCCCACACTGCCTGAGGACCTGTGCTACTTGCTCACTGCTCATTCCTGCCAGGTCTGTGTCCCCAATCTTCAGAATGTGGTCTCCACTACATAATCGCCCATGCTGTACAACAAAGAGGTTGAAGCATTTAGCTACTGCTACCATAACTGCATTAGAGAAATACTAAACCCTGGAAATGCAGTGACAATCAGGGCTGTGGAGACAGTGCAGCAGTTAAAGGTGCTAGCTTGCAAAGCCTGAATGTCAGGATTCAATTCTCAGAGACATGTGGATCCCTGGCACATATGTCTGGTGTTTGTCTGTAGCAACAAGAGGCCCTGGCACACCCATACTTTCTATCTCTCTTTCTGTAATAAAACTATTTTAAAATGACAAAGATACTATATTATGACAATCACAGGAAAGTCAACAGATAATATGTTATTAACTGTCCTAGGAACTGTTCTATCATCATTCCATTTAGCTTAAATAAATGCAACTCTGATAACTTCTTAAATCTATCAGAGAGAGAGAGAGAGAGAGAGAGAGAGAGAGAGAGAGAGAGAGAGAGAGAGCGCATCAGGCCTATAGCCACTGCAAATTAACTCCAATGTGCCATCTAGTGCATCTGGCTTTACACAGATACTGGGGAATAGAACCTGGGTCCTCAGGCTTTGCAGCCGAGTACCTTAAGCACTGAGCCATCTATCCAGCCCTTAATTTTTATTTTATTTTTTTTATTTGAGAGTGTGCACATGTGTACATGCGTGTGTGTGTGTGTGTGTGTGTGTGTGTGTGTGTGTGTGTGTGTGTGTATGGTCACATCAGGGCCTCTTACCACTTTAAACACACTTCAGAAGCATGTGTCATTTTGTGCATCTAGCTTTACAGGGGTGTGGAACTAGGATCAGCAGGCTTTGCAAGCTAGCTCCTTTAACTGCTGAGCCAACCCTCTCACTAGTCCAGAAATTTTATTTCATTTTAATGAATTTAAATTTTAATTAACCAGAATAGAATATACAGAATTATCCTAAGGAACACACACAGGCCATACTCTCTCTTACCCTTATAGATTTCATCTGATATTATCACATGCTGGCTAATACTTTAAATGTTAAAGCATCAGTGAAAAAAATTTTTAAATGCTTTTAAGAGGACTTTCATTTATTAATATGAAGAATGTCTGATGAACCCAGCTGGCTTCCAAGTTTAGGTTCACCTACATGAGTAAAAAGAAGAGCTTTATAAACTGATCAAGTTAAATGCTAATCATTACTAAAAAATGCATCAATTTATCACACATTATAAATGATGATACTATAAAGAACCAAGCCTTATTGAACCAATATTAGTAGAAAAACAAAAATAGACTATACTAAAATACAAAGATTACAAAGATGACACACAAGACCATTCACTGAAAAGGAAAGTTATAGGTTCTTTTGTCTTCACAATAAAGCATTTTCAATATCATATCTCTCAAACAGCTGACATACAGCCACAACACTAAGAGCAGCTCCTTTTGCATTGAAAAAACATCAACCTGGCTCAGACTGTTCACTGAAGAGGGTTTGGTTCACTGCCTATGACTGTAACCTAAGATCAGTGTCCCTTTTCAAAGTATTTCTCTCCCAGGTCTAAGAGAATACTTCAATGGGAACCCAGGAAAACAGAAGAAGTTAGCTCAGTTTCTCTGACCTCTAAGGTCGAAATTTCTTTGACATCTAAGGACAAAGTTTGTTTTCCTAACAGAAGAAATAAAACAGAAAGGAATACTTATAGATGAAAGAGCACTAAAGACCTGTTAGAAAGCTCAGCTATTCCTTTGGTTAGATAGTTCACCTGATAATCTACTCCTCCAGTGAGATAGTTCACCTGATAAGCTACTCATCCAGTGAGATACTTCAATTGATCAGCTGCTCTTCCAGTGAGATAACACACCTGATCAGCTACTCCCGTGAGATAGCTGACCTGATAAATTATTCCTCCATTGAGATAGCTCACCTGATCATCTACTCCTCCATTGAGATAGCTCACCTGATTAACTACTCCAATGAGATAGTCCACCTGATCAGCTACTCCTCCAGTGAGATAGCTCACCTGATCAGCTACTCGTCCATTGAGATAGCTCACCTAATAAACTATCCCTCCATTGAGATAGTTCACCTGATCAGCTACTCTTCCAGTGAGATAGCTCACCTGATCAGCTACTCCTCCAGGCAAAATGGTTTTGACTATCACACCGGTGGCTTTTCCTCCTATAATGCCAAAGCCCAGACCAGAGCCGTCATTTACAAGTTCGATAGTTTCCACATGCTGCCAATGAACCTAAAAATACATATTTTATATGACTTTGAAAAAAGTTTACAAAACTCTGACATTTTATATTTCAGTGAAGTTTTTTGTGATTATTTCATCAGTATTCATTGAATTTAAAGTCGTGAGCTATAGCAATGTCTTCCTTTCACTTGATACATTTTCCTTTCAACAGAATATTAGCAGTACTGTAGATATAGTCCCTCTTAGAATATCAATGCATAAATGTAATGAATGCATTTCATCAATTAAAGATAGGCCCTGATTTTTACAGGGGAAGAAAAAGAGAAAAAATTCAAGGGAAATAACTGTCGCATGGTAGGAAGTTTAGTGCCTAATTCTGCTTGAAGGCAGGATTCCAAGTTAGATGACCCCTTAAAGTCACTGGCAGCTAAACTATAACACTATAATTCTATTGGTTCAAAAAGCAAATCAAGGCTATAGTTTTCTAGAGATAAAGTCAATTCTACTAAAGAACTACATTTATTGAGGAATGCTGTCAACTATATTAAAAAAAGTAATGGCCATTTATAAAATTATAAACTTAATCTTAATTCAATAATAAATAGTTCAGGTAGGCAGACATTTAAAAAAAGAAGATAAAATCTCAAGAAATATAAAGAAGCTATGGGAATTAGAAACTTGGACACAATCCAAAAGAACTAGAGAAAAACATTAACTATGTTCTATCCCTTCTCCACTCACCGGGTTAGAGTGAGCTGAAATTGTGCTGGCTGCAGATGGGGACCTGGACACTCCAGGGCTAGAGACAGGCAGGGAGCCTCTGGCGATGACCAGCTGCACAGTGTCTTTGGCCTTCTGCAGAATACTGATGGCCTGCTGGTGTGTCATTGTCTGGTCCAGGGCCTGTCCATTGATAGCAAGAATCTGGTCGGTTTCCCTCAGTCTTCCATCTCTATGGAGGAAGGGAAAGGAAAGGAGTGATGAAAGACCAGGCAGCTCTTAAGGAAATAATACTTCCTTCGGCATTTTAAATCCTATTTTCTAACTTTATACTTTAAAGCTTTTACCTGAAGTTCCATTTTTAAGATTAAATGGGGAACTAGAGAAATGGCTCAGCGGTTAATGCACTTGCTGGCAAAGCCTGATGACTGGGGATCAATTCCCCAGTACCCACCTAAAGACAGATGCACAAAGTGGTGCATGAATCTGGAGTTCCTTTGCAGCAGCAACTAGAGGCCCTGGTGCACTCATTCACATTCTCTCTCTCTCTCTCTCTCTCTCTCTCTCTCTCTCTCTCTCTCTCTCTCTCTCTCTCTCTCTCTTCCCCCTCTCTCTTTCTCTGTTAGCAAATAAATACTTTAAATGAGAGAGAGATTAGATGGTTTGGCTACAGGTGGTCACATATCTTACAGTAATTCTACAGCTACCCCTAACCAACCCTTCCTGTTGAATAGGTCTCTTTTTTCATTAACTCCTGACTAATTCTACAAACTATATTTTAGATGGTTCTAGATTTTAAAAATGAGAGTACATGCTGTCTTCTTGTTCTCAGTATATCAATGAAATGAATTAGTTCGAATGGCATGGAGTATTTCTAGTTCAGTAATTTTTAATCAAAAAGAACCAAACTATAGTGAAGAAAATAAATTTATGTTCAAATTGTTCTTTCCTTTTATGAATGTAATGTATGACTATTTAAAAGCTACTCTCGTTTTAAATGACTTGCTTTTTAAACCAAAATGCTAATGACTTCTAAATACTGGTTCATAACTGATTAAGTTCAGCTTTTTTGGTTTTCAATCAGTTTTGCTTTGCTAAATTCCCCTAAATTGACCAAACCCCCTTAGGATGGGACATCAAACACAGAAGCTTCTGGGACACTCTCACCTGTGAGCCACACTGCCCTCCTGTATCTCCTGAACAAATATTCCCAGCTCTCCCCTGTTTTCACTTCTGAGCCCCACGACGCTAAATCCAAGGCCTCCACATGGAGGTTTCAGGAGCTCAAAAACTTCCACGTGGCGACCCTGTCCAGGACACAAAGGAAGACCTACAATTAAGAGCTCATTACTAGCTGTGTGTGGTGGCACATGCCTGTAAGTAACCACAATACATCTGACACTGACACAGGAGGCTTTCAAGTTTGAGGCCAGTCTGGGGTACATTAGTAACACCATGTTTCAGGGAGAGCAAAAGAAAAAACCAATTATTACAGCTAATAGTCATTTTGTTAGTGACATTACTTGTTTACCAAAAGTTGAAAAATATTTTTTCTTAGATCATTTAGCACTCATCACTGAGAAAGGAACATCTTATTTTTCCAGTAGAGTATTTCCAGAATGCAATATATAATACTCAATTTAAGATGTGATAATTTTAAAAATAGAAAGCATTAATAGGAAAATATGAACCATGCAAACTCCCACAAAATATTTTTCATTCCAATTTCTTTCAGATATTATAGATGCTACTGTGTCCTTCAAATTATTCAGGATTTAATCACCTTCTTAAGATGCACCCCATCCATCGGAACTCATAGGAAAACATACTCTTACCTGGGCCATGTTCTTGATGAGCTGATCAAATTCATCACATGCAGGCTTCCCATTGGTGAGTGGAGTAGCAGGTCCTGGAAGCACCTCCAGATTCCCATTATTTGGAGATAATAAAAATGATTCATTTTGCAGAGGGGGAATTACAGCAGGGCTGAGATGAGGAACGTGGGCATAGTCAGAGTTTGAAGTTGCCAAAGTGGCACTGTTTACCTGAAAAGAATACAGAAATTATTAATGATTCCAGTGAACTATCAAATTATCAAGCAGATGGGGGGCTTAGAAACCTATAAAAGTTGTGCTGGTATCAGAAGACAAGGTCATCTTGTGGCTACTTTTTCCCTTTCATCAAATCACCAGATCTTAACTTCTTGCAGTTAATGTCAAACTACTGGACAAAGGTGACAAGCAAATTCCCAGTACAAAGACGTAAGTAACACCACCAAAAAAAAAAGAGAGAGAGAGAGAGAGAGAGAATTTCATTTTGCAAGAAAACACAATTACTTGTGTATGCCTGTTATAAAGAGTCTTAAGTTATAGCCAATTGATAAAACATGATGAACAATCTTAAGAGAGCTTTTCTGCAGGATATCTGGAATAAGACTTTATCTGCAATTATGTATCAGAAAACACTCTGTTCCTCACTCCCTGAGCCCTAGCTAGGCTGACCTCCTCACTGTGCCTCAAACTGTCAGATCACTCACTCCAGCAGCCAGACACTTCCCCCCCCAAATATCCGTGCTTACTTTTTATTTCACTAGTGACTCAACCTTAAGAAAGCCTCCCTGAGAACCCATCTCAGACAGCACACAACACCATGTTTAATGAGTTAGCCCTGCAGAGCTCACATCCTCCTGACACACAGAGAGGCTACCGCTACCTCTGGAGCTAAACTGTGATGGGAAATTCTCCAGTGAAGGGAACCAAACACTTTATTTTCTACTAGATCTTCTTTCTCCAGAAGAATGTTTGCACAGAGTAGGTCTATAATATACATTTGCAGAATAAATGCTCATCCACTTGGTAACATCTTATTCTGATCCAATCTCCCTAAACAGCTCATTCAGCATCGCCTTTCATTCCACAATCACACCCTTAATACTAATTGTGCGACCAAGATATTTTCCATCATGGTGCTTCTATCATCTGTGTATTATGCATAGCACACAATCACTTGAAATATCAATTCTGGATAAACACATGAGGTAAAGAGTGCCCACTAAGGAAATTTAGGGAAATATTTCACAATGTGTCACCAATACATATATAGGAGCTTGTTTCCTATCCGTAATACAGGAAGCTCATGTAGGTAACAAAATCATCCATCATCCAACCATTATATTAGCTCCCTTTAAGCACAGATGAAAAGGAGATCAATATGTGGGGAAGAGGCTTTCGGGAAGTCTTTCAAATGCTTATTTTAAAACCTACAGCAGGCTTGATCAATTATTATTTTTTTCAAAAGCAAGCTTGCTATGCCAAGACTGAATTTTTTTTCTCCTGAGCCATGGCAACTTCAGCAAAGTCTGTCGGCAGAAGATATGCAGCACAGGTTGAAGCAGATGGTGTAATGAGATTTGTGACAGGCTGAAGATCCCACACACGATGGCCTAATGCCTATGTTAGGTTTGCACAAGAAAACATATTTGCACTTCTGCTAGTGTAAGCCAGAATGAACAAATCACATTCAAAGAATAGATAGTCTCTGTGAGAAATTAACCACTGAAGTACAAGCTCTAGTGTGAGGGAAACTGATGAGGGCATTACCTGAGTAGTCAGGAGCACAAAAAAATACAGGACTGAAATGTGAAGCTCACTTGAGTGCTCCATGTTACAAATCTCCTAATTTGGTAAAGGTCTAATCAATGCCATCTTCTTCTACAGCCTTGGCCCTGCCCCTAAGGTTTCATATAAATGCAAAAGGAACAGTTACCTATTCACAACACAGCACTTGTTTTGTTTTGCGATAATATCTCATATAGCTCTGGCTGGTCTTGAACTTACTAGATAGCTGAACATGACTTTGAACTCTTGATCCTCCTGCTTCCACCACCTCTTGAGGGCTACCATGGCTGGTATATTAAATGCTGGGATTCAAATTCAGGGCCTCTGGCAAGCTAGGCAAGCACTCTATCAACTAAGCTACATTCCCAGCTACCACATATATTAAAGGTGCTATTAAATTATATCATCAAAAATCATATTTTTAAAATTTGAAATGTATACTCATAGGGAAACACACAAAGGTACACTATGATTCAGTTGTTTTTAACAATTTACTGAAATTATTTTCTCAACAGGGTGTATGGGAGCACACCTGTCAGTGAAGCACTGATGAGGCTGAGGCAGGAAGATCTGGGCTAGGCAGGAACTCCCTGTCTTGTCATAAAAACAAAAACAAACCAAAAAAAAAAAACAAAGAACAAGAAAAAAGTTTTTTTTCTAGAACTATAATTTATTTGAGAAACAGGAATGAATCTATCAATCTTACCCGCTTCATAGCAAACATGCCACAAGTATTTATAAAAAGAAGTCAACTCCCATCCTTGGTTTGTAGAGTATAAAGTAAAATAAAAAAACACACTGTCTGGTGACTTTTTAATGTAAACAATCTGTATAGTTTCTCCTTGCTACTAGAAAATGACAGAGTCACCAGATAATTATCTGCTCTCTGTTGAACTCAGAGCTGATTATTTCAGTCTTCAAAGAGTTTTTATGGGCCTAGTAAATAAACATATATTGATTTCATTTATGGATTTTAACCTGTGCTACTATCTAAACTAAGAGCTTAAATGAAGATTATGCAAATTATTCAGTTAAAGAGTTTGCAAACAATATATGCAACAGAACATAACCCTCTTACTATTAAATATTAAGCCGTCTTATATGACCTTCTGGATTTTTATAAGCTCTTACCTCAGCTTTGCAGTTGGCTCTAAAAAAACAAAACCAATCCACTAAAAATTATTTATTCATCTACATAATTTTCCAAAGAATTTAATACGTGACTGAAATAAATATATCATACATTTTATATTACAGAGCTTCATAAGCTTATAAACTAAACATAAATGACAGGAGATAGCTTTGAAGATGTCTTGTGACAAACGAGCACTTAGTTGCTAAGACCTAAGACCGAAGAATACAGTACTGTGCAGACAGGTGAGTGGCCTCGCATCAGGCCACAGGTGTTACAGGAGCCCTGTACAATAGCTTTGTGTGTAGTAAGTTACTGGTGCCATGCAGTGTCAGGAATGCAATTTCTGTAACAGGTACCAAAATACCAAGAACACTTTGTTTCCACAAGCTAAGCCTCTGGGAGGAATTATATCAGAGTAGCACTTCAACCAAGAAACACTAGAAAATATTCAAAAAAACACATTTAAAATATTAATTAACAAAAAGAAACCAAGAACTTTGCCACAGTCTACCAATTTGAAGCAAAGCTGAAACTGCAGTCACAGTGGAGGACCCTGTATAATGGCATATAGATATTACATATATATACATATATATACACATATATATGAAACAAATATTCAAGGGGATATTAATGAACATTGATAGGTATTAGAAAGTTTATGAGAGCTTTATGTATAACTAAGAATGGGGAAAAATGGCAATCAAAATAAGATAGAATGAATATATTCCAGTAAATTTCACAAAAATGGAATATGAAATGAACTACAGATACATATAATAACCTGAATGAATCTCAAACACAAAACTGAGACAAATAAGCCAGCTACTCAAGATAGTACTTACACAAAACTTGAATTTTTATCTGTCACATAAAAGGCAAAACAGTGATTCCTCTGGAGGAGAGGGCTGAGCCTGTGTGAGGGGGACCAGAGGATATGCTCAATGCTGGTAACTTCCTACCTCGTGATATGTCTTAACTATATAACTATATGGTACACCTAATTTTAACTCAACTGAAAACGTAAATATACACACTCAACATGAAAAGATTTCTTAAGCTATTCAGATTTTCCCTTTACTGAACATTATTTTCTCCATTTTATTAAAGATTTGCAACTTAAGATATATGAATAGTATGCAAAATGTAGTGTTTTTTTTTATTATACAACATAGAAACACACTTCTCTTTAAAGATAGCAGGTGGTAATAACAGCCTCTGTCCATCAAACCACACTTTCTCTGATTGCCCCTCTGAAACTAAGTTTGCTGGCAGGCCTTACCAGTGGGCACCTGAAACTGAATCTTATTACCCTACTAAGGTAAGTAGCCTTCATACATAATTTACAAGGAATCAACTTGTGAGTTCCCATTCACAGAAAGAATGCTTTAGCAAGTGCTCAAGGCAAAACAAATCTTCAGCAAATGTTTATTTTTTTTTAATTTCTGAAGCACATTTATGTATTTCCTCCCCAAAGGCAATGAGTTGCTGGGTGGGGAGAGAGGTCCATATGTGTGACAGTGTGCATTAGAGGTCAAAGGAAAACCTCAGGTCAGTCCTTGCCTTCCACCTCTCTTTGCTCACCGCTGCGTTATCCAGGTTGCCTGATCCTCAGCTTCCAGGAAATTCTCCTGTCTCTGTCTCCCATCTTGCACTGCGATAACAGTCCCCCATGAGAGCATCTGGCTTTTTACATAGCTCTGGGGATCCAAACTCAGGTACTCACATTCCATGCAGCAAGTGCTTTATCCACTAAGCAATCCCTCAAGCCCAGACTCTGAATTTTTAGAACTTTAGAATAGTCAACTCTATCCTAACTTATAAACAATATTATAATACATAGTATATTTTAATATATAATTATATATGGCTAGACAATGATACCTTTACATTGCAGTGCTTTGATTCATCCTACTTAAATACTGATATGAATATATATGATACTTATATATGATATTTTATAATCATAAGTCATTTTTATCTTTTGTTAATAATAAATTATATCCTGGGGCTGGAGAGATAGCTCAGTGGTTAAGGTGATTGCCTACAAAGCCTAACAACCCAGACTTGATTCCACAGTACCCACACAAAGCCAGATGTACAAAGTAACACGTGCATCTGGAGTTCATTTCCAGTGGCTGGAGGCTCTGGCACGCTCATTCTCTCTCTCCTTTGGGTTCAGTGAAAGATCCCATCTCAAAATATACTGGCTGTAATAGAGGAGCAGACTCACTGTCAACATCTGGCCTACACTCACGAACCTAAACACACATATGTATATACAGAGATGCATACACACACATTCACATCTTATACAGATATAACAAAAAGTAAATAATTACATAGGATCAAACAATTTCCTAGTTTGTTGTAGGTTATCAAAATATATTTGGTGGTGCTATTATTTTGATTTATTTTGAATGTACAGCAGAGTAATATGAATAAAACAACCCAAGAGCTTTTATATATTTGATAATTATGGTATTTCTATCATCAAAAAGCTCAATATAAAAGCTAAATATGTTATCTTCAATTAAGTTAGCAAGAAAAGTTAACAATGCTCTTGCAACACAAATTTTGGTATATCTGAAGAAAAATTTAACCATATATTGCTAGTCTTTTATTTATCTGTTACCTCTTAACATAATGACAAGCAAGAACTAAGGCAAATTTGCCTTACCAGGTGCACCTGTTTGAAAGGCAGACTTCAAATATGTGCACCTTGTCTTTTCTCTTTGCAGAGCAAGAAATGAGCTTATTTTCTCATGAATTTACAAAAATGCTGTAAAACACTCTCTGGAACTGATCCCAAATATGAAACGCAAAGGTGGATACGATACTGAGAGAATTCACCAAAAATGATAGCAATCACAGGGAAAAAAAATTATACATAATGGGATTCCACTTCCGCTTTGGAACTAAGGAGGCATCCTTTTCCATAAATCTCTCAATGAAATACTGACTAGAGATGGTCTCTGATGCATTACTGAATAGGTAATCCCTTGCAAAGTAATGGATGGTGACACTCTTGTTTAATGATCCTTATTTTTAAAGCTAATTAAAGAAATTGAGTTGCATGTTCAAAGGGGATTAACTTAATCTGACGAGACAATTTTAGGCTTGAAGTAGCTTGTAGTTCCTGAACTAAATGAAATACAAAATGGAGTAGCAAGTTGTAAGGAAGGGAAATAACATTTTTACATATAAGAACACTGTTATGTTTTTCCTTAGGCCTTCCTTTCTTCCAGTAAGATATTTGGTAAGTATCTAACATATCTAGGGCATTGAGCTCTAGATGATGGGATAGTAATTAAAGCAATAAATCGCTTTCCACAGTCCCTATCCTAAATATCCTACACAATTACACCAAGAGGCTGAATCCAGTCACCAACTGAGAGGATAACTTTCTTTTCCCAGCTATGAATTCTCAAACAGCAGAGCAGGTACAGGTCTAGAACCTATAATTTGCAGATATTCCTAAAGTAGTCTTTTACTGCCATGGGCTGATGTATTAAAAAGATGAGAGTGTTCAATTTAGAAAAGCATCCCTTTCCCTAAGAATGCTCAAGGAATCACAGAGTACTTAGCTCCCGAAGTCGATGCACCTGCCTCCATTTAGGCCTAAGTGCCAGTTTCATTGGCATATTTGCCTTAAAATTCCCCTGTGCTATGAAGTAGAAATTACCAGCTAGGAAACGCAAAATGGAAGGCAAAGGACACTTCAAGCCTAAAGAAGGAAATGAATTAAAGAGTGGGTAAGACTCTTGACTTTTCCTTCTGATATTTAGGAAGGCATATGTGGATGATCATTAACCCACCCAAAGCAAGCTGATTGCACTGCGCACTAAATGACAAGATCAAGTACAGAACTGGAGGCTGTACTTCTAACACAAGGTCAATATACGTGCATGGTCACTTAGCAGGTTATGTCAAGATATAATAAACTGCGTCTATGAAGATTTTATGCATTTCTGAAACTAAAAATATTTACTGAAACCAGCCCACAGGAATACTGCACTAACATGTGTGCTCACAGCAGAATGCAAAATGTTCCACGAGTTTCAATGTCAAAGATTTTAGAAAAACTTGGTGCAAAGACTCAAGACTGTTCCCCCAAACTCATAAAACATAGAAAAATACTTGAGTAATCACTGAGAAAAAAAAAACTGAAGATTAAAAAGTCTTAAACTTTGTTTCAAATTTTTTTTTTATTGGGGGCTGGAGATACCACTCAGTGGTTAAGGGGCTTGCCTGCAAAGCCTAACAATCTTGGTTCAATTCCCCAGTACCCATGCAGAGGGGTGCATGCATCTGGAGTTCCTTTGCAGCTGCTGCAGGCCCTGGCATATCCATTCTATTTCTCTTTCTCTTTCTCTCTCTCTCTCATTCTCTCACTCTTCTTTCTCTCTCTCTGCTTACAAATAAATAAATCATAAATGTTTAAAAAAAGATCTTGGGCTGGGGATATGGCTCAGTAGTTAAGGCACCTGCCTGAAAAGCCTAACCTGAGTTCGATTCCCCAGTACCCGCACAGAGCCAGATGCACAAAGTGGCTCATGAATCTAGAATTTACTTGCAGCAGCTGATGACCTGGCATGCCCATTCTCTCTTTATCTGTCTCTCTTCTCTTTCTGCTTGCAAATAAATAAATTAATTATATTTATTTTAAAAATGTCAATTTTTCTACTTAATTAAGTTCTACAATGAATTAAAAAACAACAAAATTTCCAATCTGCCCTCTGAATTTCTATTGAGATTTTAATTTCACAGAGCTGGGATCAAAACTTGGGACCTTGAGTTGCTAACAAGCACTCCACCATGCTCAGTACTGAATCCCCAGCTCTGTTCTGTCTTCATAGTATCTTTTTTGGTTTGTACTTGTTATTGGGAGAGAAGTGTTTGTAGTAGGTTGAAAACAATGTCCACCAATTTGTTCAGCTCCTCCATCAAGACTAAAAGTCTATTTCCCCTATTTCCCCACCATTTGAAAACAAAAACAACAAATAAACAGTTAAAGCCAGGCTAAGTGGCACATACTTTTAATCCCAGCACTCCAGAGGCAGAGGTTGGAGAGTTGCAGTGAATTGGAGGCCAGAAGCTAGAATGAGACCCTACCTCAAAAACAACAACAAAAAAAATATTTGTTTTATTGTTTTGTTTTTCGAACCAGGGTTTCATATTGTAGCAGCCTAGGTGGGCCTGCAACTCATTTCATTGCCCAGTCTCATGTCAAACAGGCAATCCTCCTGCCTCACCTTCTCAGGTACAGGGATTACATCCATGAACCTCCATACTGGGCTCAACAGTTCTTCATGAAAGTAGTAAAATGTATATTAATTCTTGGCCATTGCATTTTTAAAAAAATATTTGTGCTTCAAAACAGTAGGCCAATAAGAAGACTCAAAAGACTGAAGTTTGTCTCACAGGAAAGTACTGCTTCGGAGTTGCAAACTGAGCTAGTCAATTTTTAATGCATATCATATTTGAAAAATGACTGAAACCAATATATTATGCATACTTGAGGATATGAATGATTCTTCCTCAAAAATAAATGTAATAAGCCTGTCACATCAAGGAAAACAGCTGACAGTCACTGTTACAAATGAAACGTAAGTTTTTAAATGAAAAAATTGAACATTTTTATCTGCCACTCCGAGCTTAAAACATTTCTATGTCTTAAAGGCTTAGTTCATCTCAAGTGACATTGACAAGCATAATGTTTTATGATGTTATATGATGAAATATGAAGTATAATTTTGACATTATAAAAATTTTCCAAGTGGCCAAAGTGATATAAAATTATGCTTGGGGGGGAAAACAACAAATGGGTTTATTGCACCAGAATACGAAATACTTGATTTTGCCTCAGTCTCCATTTTCCAGCTGAAAGCACGCATTCTGGAGCACCATCAAAGAGGGATATCCACAAGGTTGTGAAAAAGCTACTTTCCTTCCCAGCACACAGAGCTATGCAAGGCTAACTCTTCCAAACACACGAAAAGGAAATAAGCAGATAAGGAAATCCTATTTTCTTCTGTTACATCTTATATTAAAGACATGGATGTGCAAAATAATACAAAACAGTGCTAATCTTCCCACAAATGTTTACACTATGACAAATTTTCTATGAATCAATAAATATTTAAAGCTTTTCTCAACTTTAACTTCTAATATGGTAAATATTGGTGGATAAATCTCATGAATAAAAGCTTTTTTGTAATTCTTAATATGTTTTAAGAATGTAAATCAGCCAGGAGGTACATGCCTTTAATCCTAGCACAAGGGAAGCAGAAGTAGGAGGATCACCTTGAGTTCGAGGTCAGCACCTGAGCTAAAGGGAGACCCTACCTCGAAAAATTAAAAATAAATAAATAAATCAGTCATGAAATCAAAGTATCTGAAAGCAGTTGCTTTAGACTGTTTGAGTAAAAGGAGAAGGAACAAGAAAGAAACCTAAAATTTACTGAGAGCTAGGGAAGTAAGTACTGACTTTATGCGTAGACTTTTCAGGTTTATTGTATTTAGGTCCCACCATTATGTAACTAACAGGAAAAATAAGAGAAACGTGAAGATGTGTGTGTGTGTGTGTGTGTGTGTATGTGTGTGTGTACTCAACAAAAGAATAAGCTAACACTCGCTAAAAACTGAAAAACAAAACCAAAACCAAAAACTATCAGTGACAGAATACAAACCCGGTTGTGTCTATCTCCAAATAAAATGGAGCGTACTGCAAAAATGAGATCAGATAATTATAAGAATCCTTCAAGTCAAGAGAAAATCTTTAAATTATGCTCACTATGCAAGACATGCAAGCCAAAAAAAAAAAAAAAAGTTTTACAATTAAAACCCAGAGTCCTGAGTCCTGGCTTCAGGCTCCTTGGAGCCCAATACTAGCTCCACCATGGAATCTCACTATGACTCCATGTCCCATCTGTACAATGAGAAAATCCTATTGTTCACTTTATGGCACTGACTTAGGTAGGACACAGGAACCATAACTACAGTGAGTCTTGGTACACAGGAAAAACCAAATACAGTTACTTATGATGACAATCATGGATGTCTCTTCAATATAGTTACTCAGAGAAGGAATAGGATCTCCAAAGGAACTTCAGTTATTGCTTGACTATTTTAAAAAACAGGTGCCCTGGGAAGGGATGACAAATAATGAATAGCTATGAATATAGAAGAATATTCTAACACTCAAGCTACAAGATATTTATGGTGGTGTGAATGAGATGTTCCCCATAGGCTCATGGGGTTTGAATACTTGTTCCTCAGCTGGTAGCAATTCGGGCAAGTTGTAGAGCCTTTGGAAGGTGGAGCCTTGCTGGAGGAACTGTGTCACTCAGGACAAACCTTGAGCCCACTGGGTATTCAGAGCTCTCTCTTTCTTGCTGTTTCTTTCAGGATGCTGATGTGATGCATGACAGTCATGCTTTCCCCACCATGACAAAACTTCCCCTTGAAACAATAGGCTGCAATAAACCCTTTCCTCACAAAAGCTGCCTCTGGTTGAGTATTGTGTCCCAGAAATGAGAAGATAATTGCTATGGTATTCAAAGATGAACATGGCATAGATTTTATCTAAAATATAGTAAGTGGACTTCAAGCTAACCTGAAAGAAGGTGATTTACCCAAAAGTTCCATTCTGTACTTGCAAAGGACAGGTGAGCAGAGCATAGTGCAAAGTTCAGTACGATTTGATTCACACTTACAGGGTATCTTTATTTAAATCTCAAGAACTCTTGTGCTTTCTTAGCCCAATTTTCAAGGGAAAGTATTCAAGGAATGTTGCTTGACAAAAGTATTATTAAGAAAGTATTCTGAAAATTTCTATACAAAAGCAAAGAAATTATCAAAATTAAGTAAATTAATCTACTTTTTATGCCAAAAAAAACAGTAATTTAGAAATTGAAAAATTAGATATGGCAATGTTCGGATTTTTTTCAGTATTTCTTCTTTCATTTTCACATTTCCAGAAGATAAATAAAACTGATTATCTCAAGTGTGTTTAAAAATGTAAAAGCAAAATAAAACCTACAGGCAAGTTTAGTCCTATGGGAAAAGACACAAGAAAACTGATATTATTTTGCCACATCCTCTCTCCATCTCAGTGTTATCTTAAACCAGCTTATGTAATTGATCTTTAAAATCTAGCAAACTTATGAAATCTAGATGAGAATGCCGGTTCATAATTGGAAAACATTAAAAATGTGGGGAGAATTTCAGAAAAAAAATGGTGATTCTTAAATATTGGATCTTAAAACACTTCAATGCAATTCCCGTGGAAATGGCATTTATCAGTTTAACTTTCTTCATCTCATTTATTCCTACATACAGAACTGAAGGTCCTGAAATGGCCTAAATGTGAAGTGCTGAAAGACCTGGCTTTAGGGTGAGACAAACCTGAGATTTCCTCCCAAGTCTACTAATGAGCAACTGTTTGGTCTCTGTGAAGCTGCATAAAGTACCCAGGCTCCAGCCTCCCCACCAAGCAGAATGGGAATAAACTCTCAATCTTCAGTGGTGCCCCACTTTGTCAGTTGAGACAAAGCCCATAGCACATAAGGACTTCTTCAAAGTAACTGTTGGTGCCATAGCTTCCAAAGTAAATATTGTTCTTACATTCTTGAGTTAAACAAAAATACTCAGTTGGGTTGTACCCCATATCTTTCACTTTTTTTCTTTCTCCAAAGACCATTAACTTTATCACAAGAATAGGACACAATTAGACAAGTAGGACCACTTCCTGCTTCAGAGATGCAAGCACACACAATACCAAGATAGTCCTGTGTTTCAGTCCAGCACAATATAAGCGCCTTCTTCCTCAGAAAAAAACTAGATTACAGACTATTCAATGGCTCTATATTTGCAAACTTTATAAAGGAAAAAAAAGAGTTAAAAGCTGTTATTGTACCAAAAATAAAGTACTTGAAATTCCTACAGCAAATAAACTTAATGATGATATATATATATGATATATATATATATATATATATATATCATATATATATATATATATTTTATATATATAATGAACCATTCTCATTGAGTTGTTTCTAGATAATGCTCATTAGAATCTCTGGAAATGAAGCAGGTGCCTTCCTGCTTGACAACTGGAGCACTGGGTCATAACATTGTTGCAGGGGTAAGAAAAGCCTTTTTTTTTTTCTTCATTGTCTCAAATTACAGTCCCTGGGAAAGATTTTATTCCATTTTTAGATCCTTTCTCTTAATGGACTTGTGATATCGTTTCTTTCTTTTTGTCTTCCATCCTGCCACCCTCAGTACATAATTTAACCTAGATTCTCCTGAGAAGTCACTGGATTCATTGAAGACCAGTGTTTGGATGAATCAGGACATTTCAGTCTCACACAGAAACTGATAAGAGAAGGATATGTTTTGTCAGTTATTAAACAATAAAATAAGCTGCAAAACAAACATTTCTGTTCTTTAAGAGATAAAGTATGCAAGATAACATCTTTAGATTTCCAAAGTCAAAATATAACAGAAGAGTTACCAAATTTTCTCATCTGTCCATCAATCTAAAACATATAAGGAAATATTAGTTACTGACACCTCTACTTAAAGACAGCATACCTCAGCATTTGGACCATGAACTTAATTTCAATCTTACAGATCTCTTTGGTACAGAGCAGGCTCTTCAGGCCTGCTTTCAGAGAGTACTGTATCTAACATCTCCTGCTACTGCAAACATCAACAGTGACCCTCTGGCAGGGTTTACTTTTATTACGAGGGTACTTTATTTCATTTGCCCCTTGGTAAAAAATCTGTCACTACTCTGGGACATGATGCTATATTCTTAATAATATAAAGAAAACATTCCTTTGAAGAACAATTCATATATTTATATTAAATGATAATGGCTGAAGAGATGACTCAGCACTTACAGTCACTTACTTGCAAAGTCTGATGGCCCGGTTCTGATTCCCCAGAACTCACATAAAGCCTAGTGTACAACATGGCACATGCATCTGGAGTTCCTTTGCAGTGGCAAGAGTCCCTTGTGTGCTCATATTCACTCTCCCTCTCTCTCTCTCTCTCTCTCTCTCTCTCTCTCTCTCTCTCTCTCTCTCTCTCTCTCTCTGGGGTATTGGGGATAACAACTCATGGTTCGCCCACTAAACAATGTAACTCATTATGAACAATAAAAAAAAAGAAAGTAAGAAACTCTGTCTTATCATGCATCAAGATTTTATTAATTTCAACAAAGGTTTATGTTAACTATGACATTTCTCCCATTGCCAAGAAGAAAGTCTAGTCATTGAGTATGTCTCAGAGCAGGCAATATATAACTCCTCAGTTCTTTGCTTGTTTATTTGTTTTTGTTTTGTTTTGTCTTGGATGAATTTTCTCTTTGATTATCCTAAGTGAAATTAAATGATATACTTGATTGTAGTAACCAAAGGCCCTTGGCATTTCTCCTTTGACATTTCTACTTCGTCTTTGCTTGGGTTTTCCTTTTGTTTATCCCTTGCTCAACGTGTTTGTCATCAGGAAATTGTTTCAGATTATCTTTTTGAATGTGAGCAGGTAAAACATACTGATACAAAAGTATAAAACAAAAATGTTACACCATGAAGAATGCTTTTCAAGAATAAAGATGATTTTCAAAAGAATCTAACTACTCTAACCTAAATGAAAAGTCATTTCCAACTTAGGTTTCATATAAAACACATCTCTCTAGTTATTTCAAGAGATGTCCTAAATTTCCATAGGAAATTCTGGCACATTTTGTATACACACATGTTAAACAGATTGAGATGAAATGTGTACACAATCAGTTGGAGAAAGATGAACGAACTTGGAATCTGGAACTATTAAACAAAGAACAACACAGTAGAATGTCACCTGCAAGAAAGGGTAGCAATCCCTGACAGGACAGATGGACTGAATGGTTCTTTGCCTTTATAGTTTAAAAATAATCTAAGCAATTTCAAATTCTAACTGCTGGTCCCAAATTTCTATTTCAATTATTAATTTTAATTCGATTTCCCACAAAAAAGAAGGGGGTTAATTAAGTACCTTGATCAACTTTTAAAGCAAGGTAATTAATGAATCAATCAGGAAAGTAGTGTCCATGTATACTGGTCTAGAGAAACTTCACAAATAAATATGGAAACTCAATGTCTGACAAGTTTCTATTATTAAACTGCTAACGTGTTTATTTTCCCCACAATAGCTGGATTTGCATCATGAATACTTATTAAGCCCTGTGGTTATTAGCTGTGATGTCTAGGTGACAGTGAGGACACTACTTGAGAGTTTGCATTTGACAGATCATTGACATGCAGTCAGAGCTCGTTTTTTCCCCCCTTCCCTTAAACAGGAATCATGTCCTGGGAAATGAACTGGAGCGGTTAGTGATTATGCGGGTTTAATAGCATACATCCTCGTAGCTAGCCGGGAGAACAATACATAATGTGACAGAGTTAAACAGAGGCATCAATTACACTCTCAGGCCTGCTAATATTTTTGACAATATTTAAATAGCACATCCCTTCCGGGCACAGCTTTTTTGCCCTCTCAGTTATACACCTGTCAAGTGTTTAATTTGCCAAAGGGAAACAGTTTGATTTCTAAGGGTAATCTTAATACGGAAGAAGCAAACTGGAAAAATAAAACATTCCTGAATAGAAGTAATGAGAAGGATCTGAGGGAGAAAAATTGTAGGCTTAATTCAACATGGCATGTCAGCATCTGTCTTTAAGGCAACGATATGATCATGTTCACCAATATGCCATGTATACCTTAGGCTTTCCAGGGACTCGCTCCTTTTGCCTCCTGACAGACAGGAGAAAGACAGAGGGGAGGAAGAAGACAGCTCAAATTTTCTAGAGATCATAGAAAAGATGAGATCAATCATGTGTACCGGCTGAGCATATACCATTATGCATTTAAAAACATAACGCAGGTTAGAGGTAATAAATTAAAGCTGGCACTGTTAACATTTGTAAAGCCACTGGTTTAAAAGCACGAGACAAATTTTATTCCTTCGGTGCATTAATTATCAACTTGAAAATACTAAGAAATTAACTCTAACATGATAGAATATTTATATTGAAATTTTAAAATAGAAAATAATACCACTTTTGAACATTTGCTTGAGTTATACAAGCAACAGCACTGATAAGCAAAAGGCACTGGTAAATTCCCAAGGTAGTATCCAGCCAGACTGACCTGGAGAACCTTCATAGCATAGATATGTAAATCCCATGTCCTAGAGTCTCACATGAAAAGTCATTCAACCTCTTACTATTTACTAGAATGAAACTCTTGGTATCCAGGGATTTTTTTACTCTTACATTTCACCCACAAGAGCTGAATTTTTCTCATGGATATGCATTAAGCCCTCTAGTTAGCTGCAGTGATTAGGTAAGCATACTACTTCAGATCACTGGTATCTTAGGACATCTAAGGTTTCTACCCTTAAAAAGAAAAAAAAATGATGAAAAGACAAAAGTCCAAAGACATGTGAGATATGGCAGTAAAATTCAAGAATCTCATGACTTGATCTTAAAATCTATCATTAATAAAACAGTATTACTTGATCCCAGACCATGAGACACCAACACTCTGCCCAGTAGGCCTCATATTTTTTTCTTTACAAAGGCAAACAAATTTTTATTCAAGCATATAGGACCACATTCCTTGTACATAAAGAGCAGTTTTTTTGGTGACCTGAGTAAATTATCTTCACATGTCAGAAAACAAAAAAATATGATTTCAGAGAATTTGCTGAAGTTTCTTACTTGTTTATCAGCACTAAGCCTACATATCAAAATGTTACTGTTATAAGAGTTATAAAAAAACCTACTTTCTTTGTGAGCTATTTTTTAACATTCTTATTGTCAATAATTAGATATATTGTGTCAGCAAATGTTGTGGTGGTATCCCCATTTCCCTCCTCTCTGCCCCCAACCCTCTGGAGGCCCTCTCGATGGGCATAAAGCATCAGTACATGAGATAGGGGGTTATGAATTGCTCAAGAGGTAGCCAATTTTTTTTCTCCTTTGTGTATTGTTGCTGAGGGGGGCAATGACTCTGGATGTTCTCCCCCACCATGGCTCTTACAATCTTTCCACCCCTTTTTCCACTCAGTTCCCTGAGTCTTGGTGGATGAGTTTTAAGTCTGCTTTATTGTTGAGGTCTTAAGTGTCTCTGGACTTCTGCTTTGGATTGTGTTGGGTATTGTTGGTGTCTGTCTCCATTGTCCTTTCATGGGTTATCAGACTTGCTGTGGTGGTACATGTAAGACTCAAACAGCCTCACTACCAGATCCTACTACTGGGAAACACAACCCAGGGTCAGCTTGTGGGCCCATTTGTCTCCTCCTTCTCTCAGACACCAGGGGCACACACACTCTTCCCTTGCAGCAGGCTGGCCAGCAGGAAGATGCCCACTTACCTCAATGGACCAGTGATATGCCTTAATATATGCGGTATAATATTTAATCTAATGCCCCCCTCATTGTAATCATATTTCCATCAATACAGTAAGGGAAGAAGACATCTGTTCACTTCCCTTATACTCCAAAGAAAAACAAATTTTCCATACCACAATTACACTTATACTCAGGGTACTGATTCCTCCAAGAGCTTGTCAGTCCATTCTGAAAATCAGTATTGAAAACCAATCATTTTACTAATTTTCAAAAAGGATAAGCACAAATATACACACAAGGCAAAAAAATCTTTATATTCATGAGCATGACTTTTTAAAGTCATTAAGTGGAATTTCACCAAAAACATTTTTGAAGATTATTCTTAATTTACTTTTAAGAGAAAACTATAAAATTATATATATATATATATATATATATATATATATATTACATGACAAATTCCTTGTTTTTTGCTGTGTAGTGCGGGGGTATATGTGTGTGCAGGTACACACATGGGGTCCAGAGAACAACCTCAGGTGTCATTCCTTAGGCACCATCCACCTTTTTATATCTGTGGAGGGGGGAGGCCATTCTTGTTCTTGCTGTTTGTGAGGGAATGTGTGAATGCAGAGGTCAGAGGAACAACCCTGGGTAGCACTGCTCAGATAGTGTACATCTTGTTTTAAGGCATGGTCTCTCATCAGCACGCACTCACTAAGAAGGCTAGATTGCATGGCCAATGATCGATCCCCAGGAATCCTTCTGTTTCTATCTCCCCATTTCTGTGTGTGAGCCCATATGGCCTTGTGGACACAGGTTCTGGGTCTCAAACTCAGGTACCTGTGCGTACAATAACAAGTACATTAGTGACTAAGCCATCTCTCCAGTCCCAAAGATTGTTCTTCTGCATTTGGAACAATTTTGAAGTTTATCAACAGAACTGTTCTTTCACTGAATTATGAAATTAATCTTTAAGATCCATTTTTAACCTTGCAATGCATAATACTTGCTAACATCCATAATCATTATATTAATGTTAAAAACATGAGAATGAGAACCAACTTGAGGGCATAATTAGATTGACTTCATACCTTGTGAGGATAAGAACATTTTTTTAAATATTTTAGTAACCTGAGAAATGGTAACTGAATTAAGTTCCAAGAACTGCTGACTTCAATCTTCATCCTGTCGTGATGTTACAATTTTAATAAAAATGCTCAAAAATTTTAATGTTCATAGTTTTTACAGGAAGAAAAAATGGTGTTACATTTAGAAGCTCTCACGTTTATCACCATCTGATGCTGTCATGGAAGCAATTTCTACTTACATTCTTGTAAGAAGTGAGAACTGCAATCCCTCTAACTGATGACAATGTAATTATTCCTTTTACTGTCAAAATAGAAGTGCTTTCCCTTCCTCACAAACAGGCTAATCTGAAATCACGTAACTGTACTGACTCTGGGAATCAGGGGGCAGCAAACCTGAGTGACATAAAAACCAAGTCCACAGCCATCCAACCCAGCCCGTTCTCCTTATGAACTCATTCTTCAGCATCCACACAAGCTTTCAACACAATGTCATATCATTGACGATATACACTAACAACCATTACAAAAATAACTAGGAGGAAAAAAGCCACCAGGAGTCTGAATGTCTTGTTTGGAAGTTTAAGTGACTTCATTAAGTCTTCATTAACACATACAAAAATCAGCGTTTCACAAGTTCTCTGCCACACTGTGAAGGGGCCAGCTTGGGTGATGATGTCCTACCTGGTCTTTCAGCTGCTGTAGAGAAGTCTGCAGGTTGAGAATCTGACTGAAAAGGGGGCTGTGCAGGACTGACTTCAGAAGGCTCAGTTTATCTTCATTAGCTGCATCCCCACGTTCCCGCAGCTTGACTTGCAAGCGCTCTGCAGCCTGCAGGGCCCGATTCTTATCTATTCCAAAGAGCAACATCATCAGTAGCAGGATTCAAAACATCTATGACAAACCTATGAGGACTCTATGCTTTTAGGAAACCTAAAATCATTCCTCCTGAGTGGACAAAAGCTGCCTCACTTTTATGTGGTATATAGTAATACAGAACTACAAAATTTTAAATATGAATCAAAGTGCAAAATTAAGAACACTTTTAAATTATATTTTATTTAATTGTTTACAAGCAGAGAGAGGGG